>JAVYIG010004677.1:0-155110 GCA_035222895.1 Strongylocentrotus droebachiensis | reverse complement strand
GCATGCCTAATGCAAGCATCATTTTCTCTTTGATTGCGACGAAATCAATTCTTGACTAAAAAGTTCACCCGCAATGGACAAAAACGACGAACTTGATGCCTCTGACGTAAGTTAAACGGCTGCCAGTTAATCTAGAATAACAAGTTCCGTTTTTATTAACTTTTTTTGTTAACAGGAGCTTACGATTTTGTTTTTGGCATGGCTCGACATGACCAATTCGCTAGGTAATCGCGCTCGCCTCAGCCGGCCGGATCGGAGCCCGACGGATCTATCTAATGTAGATAGCAATGTATTTGCTGCGCTTCCATGTGCGCACAGCTCAGGCACGTCACATCGACATGCACAGAACTCTAAGTTAAAGTTCTGTGGTGTGTACATGCCACCTGTGCGCACACACATGGAAGCGCAGCAAATACATTGCTATCTACATTAGATAGATCCGTCGGGCTCCGGCGGCTGAGGCCGGCGCGGCTGAGGCGATTACCAAGTAGATTATCTAGGCCTACTTGCCCGAGCTGAAAGCGCAAGCCCGACGAATATCATTAGATTTAGATGCCACACAGTCATGACAGTGGCAACATAATTAATAACAATCTGCACACCCTGGCTTGACCAAAACTTATTGACTGACTTGATATGTAACTTGTTAGACTGTTGTGTTGTACTTGTACTACTAGTTGTAGTTTGTACTGTAGTCTAGATCTAGATCAAATTAGAGTCTAAATCACTAAATGTAACCTGCATCAAAATTAAAAGGTTGAATTCCAACAGCATTTGAAAGATAATACTTTTTAATAGATCTAACGTTAGATCTAGTCTACTACTAGGTCTAGTACAATTTAGATCTTCCCTAAAAAAAAAGCCGGGGGGGGGGCTTGAAAATGTCTTCAGTTTAAGTGGGAAAATTAGGGTCTAACCTCTATTTTTTAGGCTAGTATTAGATTTAGAGTCTACTACAATGTATAAGTAGACTCTACTACTAGTACTAGATTTAGTCTAGATCTAATCTAGACTTGTCTTTCTTAGTCTTACTTCTACTACTAACTTTAGTACTAGGCCTAGGGGGTCTAGTAGTAGACTAGATCTAGTAGACCTAGTAGTAGACTAGCCAGGCCTACCAAAAATGAAAAAAAAGCCAGTCTGACTGCCTTTTTTTGCTACCATGTAACTGTTAGACCCTAGTACGTGTTTTACGTATCAATATGTGTTTTGGGGGGTAAAATACGTTTGTACGTTTTTCTGTGCTAAAATAAACGTGTTTTTTTTTAAGTTTTGAGCATGGCTAACTTAGCTGTGCACAAAGCAGTTTGCTCAATACTTCGCTGTTCTTGGAGTCAGTGCTCTTTCTCCCTGCTGGGCACATCAGCAGTAGTGCCAAAACCACAGCTGCATACACTTCCTTTATTTTATACGCAACCTTCACACAACCCGTCAAAATCTACTTAACGACCTGTGCCGACGATCTCCGACCTGAGCGGAGGAAGGATACAAGAGAGAGAGAGAGCGAGAGGTTAAGGTTGGCTGTGAGAACGAGCGTATGCATTGTGCTATTAATAGCATATATATTGCGTTGTTGTGTGAGCAATTCGTAAAGCTGCGCAGGGCGCATGCACATGTATACAAATGCAGGCGATTGCAAGGCCAGGGGATGCCCACCGTTTACAGTACATGCATGAATGTATTCCCGCACGTGCCAATGGTGTAGTAGATGCTGTGTGTGTGTTTACATGCAGGGTGTGTGTACGTTCGAAGTTGTTACGTTGATATGACTTTCCCTGGTTGCATGCATGTACGGAAATCAGCATGTGTATTGTGGATGTTTTATACCGTCGATGCCTTCGTGCTTCGTGCAGATTTTCTTGGACTAGACTATATCGTGGATTATTATTACCATTGAAGAAGGAGAGGAGACATGATCGAAGTCTATAAGTATTTGCATGACTTATACAATGCTGGTGCAGAATTCCTACATCTTCACAGAGGAGAAAGAACAAGACAGTCAGTCCGCAACGCCCGCGATGACCAAATTTATACAGCACCCGGAAGTGCGATAAACCGTCGTATTTCGTGTCCCGCGATTTGCGAGATTTCGCGAGACTTTTGCACAGGTCAACAAACTTTATCACAGCTGCTTTGGTTTTCACTGTGCTGCGTAGCATGTAGGGGTAAGTGTATCTCCATACTTTTCTACGTATTTTGATATGAAATTTTCCTAATTTTACCGCATCTGAGTGATTGCAAATATTCATTGAAATGTGTCCATATTTTCCTTCTTTCGTAGGAGGTATTCTGACATTATCTTGCATTTAGCGTGTTCCTGACCGATATAAGAGATGTTTTTCCCCAATTCTTCGATTTTTCACAAAAACAATGTTGGCAGAAGTGAAAAAGTGCAGAGTTCGATTGATGCACGATGTATTTTATTAGCTTTTATGGTCATGAAAGTTACACATTTTTCGATTTTCAACCGAAAGTTGTGTGACGGCTACGTTAAAAACACTCATTTTTGTCGATATGGCGCGAAAAGTGTACGTTTGGCCAACATGGCCGCACTTTCGTCGTCATCACCGTGACCGCGTAGCGGTCCCATACATAGCCTTTTCTGTACCGATTCGACATAAAACAAAGCCATATCTGATCTGGGGCCCTCGACTTACAATTACATCATGTACTATCCCATTAAATTAGCAAGCTTTCTTGATAATATTTATGCTTAATCCATTTTATTTTGACACGAATTTAACAGTCAACTGTGAGAGTTAAACAATGACTCTGGCGTCTGGTCAGACTCAGATAATTATATTATTAATTTAGGGATTCTCAAACTTTGGTTGTGCCTTTTGTTTTGGTTCTGGTCAACTCAAAATTTACAACCAGCCATAGAAATAAGCAGCATTTCCCTTGTGCGAGTAATGTGAACAAAACAGAATTAAAACAAAAAGCCAAAGTTAAACACTTACATTTTAACTTGTGCACATGTGGAAAAATGAATGAATTTGACGAATCCCAGACAACTCGCCACAAAGACAACCCGCCCCAAGACAACCCGCCACAATACCCTGGACATCCCGCCACAATACCCTGGACAACCCGCCACAATACCCTGGACAACTCGCCACAGCCTTTTCGGACAACTCGCCACACTTTTTCCCATCATGATTCCTAGATCTAAAATGAAATGAAATTGTCATTTTTCATGATTTTCGTGCTTTTATAAACACAGTTATGACAGGAAACATGGAAATTGTGAGTATTTTGAGAGCTGTTCTAAAGAATATAGATGATTTTCCTTTGATTTTCCGCTTTGTTCAGATCAATGCCAAAACACTCCCACTTTTTCAACAATTAAAGCATCTAAATGTTTATGATATAAATAATTTAATATTGCTATATTTCTGTTTATGTGGCAAGGGTTTATTGCAAAGGTCCATGTCATGTAAATTGAAATTTAATTATGAAATACATTCTCATGAAACTCGTAATGTTGGTAATTTTCATTTTCCTAAAATTCCGTACAAATTAATGTTTTAAAGGGCCAGTTTCATGGAAAAATATCCCGTTTAATATGAAAAACTCTAATTAAATTAGTATTTTTAAACGATTGTATAAATCCCATATTCTATCATTGTATTCCAGCCAAAATAAATGACATTACGTTTAAGTTAATGCACTTCTCCTTCCTTTTTTTTTTCTTCTTCTTGGTGTTCAGGTTCCCTTTGCTTTCCCTTTCCCTTTTTTTTTCTTTTCTCAACAATACCGTATATACTTGCTAAGGGATTGACGCTAATAAGGCTAATTGCCCTTTTTGTTAACCCCACATTTTTCTTGTAATCAATCTTTTATCTGATAAGATAAAATTTCATTTGACTCTATGGACCCCCTTCATGGGTATGATAGCACCACATATTTACAACACAATACAGAGAAATATATAAAACAAAGTAAGATATGATAATAAAATACATAGACATGATATATACATTTTTATATTTCTAAAACACAATAAACATGAGCTAAAGACTAAGTATACCCTACATACAGTTTAAAGTTATAAGTCTAAAATATCACGTGGTTTGTTTTGTCTACCACTACGAGTAGGCCTATACTTTTAGTAACAAAAATACGACCACGCCTTTCAGCATTATGATCCAACAAAAAGAATTGTATTATAACTGTTATGCATTTTACGAGTTTTCTTAATTGCTTAACGCTAGATATACCATGTTTGTATGTTTTAATGTTTTTTTAATGGAGAATGATATCAAATGAATTGAATTGAATGGAACGTTCCATATCCTCTCGATCTCTATCCTGAGGTCTTCATACTTGAGACGTCTCTTTCTTTGACGGCGATGTTGATGTCATGGGGAACGATGACCTCGATGATATTTACTTTGTTGTTGTCCCTGAAGACAATGTCTGGATTCTTGCAGTTTTTATTAGTACTTTTTATTATTGTTGTCGTCATCATCATCACCGTCGTCGTTAAATTGTAATCATCATCATCATTATTATTATTAGTAGTAGTAGTAGTAGTCAGTAGTGAAGTAGTAGTAGTATTAGTATAGTAGCAGTATAGTAGAGTAGTACTATATTTCAGTGGGGAATATAATTGTTGTCACTGCCAGGATTACCAAAGAGGCCGGGACGAGCATTCCTGACATCGCAACCAGTTTGGCGCGCCGGAAGCACTTTGGGATTGGGTTGGGTTTTAGGTATGTATACTTACGGTCCGATGAGCATCCATGGGCCCACGTTAGGGCCCTTAGTGGGGTCCAGAGGACGGAGCCCCTGTAAGCTCAGGGGATTTAGGCATTTAATTTACGCCAAGATGAGCATATTTTGATATATCATTTGTGAAACTAGCAGGCCACTCGTTCTTTCTTCCTCTTTCTCTTTAACATACTTTTTCAAAAAGTGCAGGCCCTGACATAAAGGCTTCAAAATAAGCATATTTGTTGGTTGCCTGATTGTAATTTTTCCAACAAACGCATAAAAAGGTATAATTATTTTTAAAAAAATACACACACGCTTTCCCATCCTCTCACAATTAATTCCAGGATACATATGCGCGTATCGCTATTATAAAATCCTCCATTGATGAATATAGGGGCATGCGGAATGTTTAAATTTTAATTCCAGTTCACTTTCCTTTTCTTTGAATGGAATATCATTTTAATTTGATTCAATTTAGGTTTTATTATTTTTGTATGTTATTTTTGGTTACTAAATAATAATCAATTATACTGCTTTATTTTTTTTTTTTTTTTTGGGGGGGGGGAGTGGAAATTCGTTTTGACCCCCACCCCCTCCCCCCCACACATACACACACTTTTTCGTTGGGAGGAGGGCGAGTCCCCTGCCCCCACTTCTGGCGCCTATGATCGTAAGAATGGCTGGATTTCTGAAAAAGGGGCACCTACAAAGGGACACATCAACAATAATAAAAACCATTTTTAGATATTTGTATAAAGGCCTACGCCTTCGTCAAGATTGTGAATACATTACCACGAATGACATCAATATTTGTTTATTTCTTTACGTGGAACAACATATTGTTTAAGCAACGTACTTCGCAATTTGGTGTGATGGACTGAATATCGATTTTCGAGCAAGCGAGCTAAAAGTATAAGGTCCCATTTGAAAAATTACATGATGAATATTAAAGACAATCTAATGAAGAAAGACTAACAAGTTCTTTTATGTAATTATGAGTAACATTATAATTAAAACATCTGAGAAAGAAAAGTAGGCACTTATCAGAAGGGAAAAGGACATGTACAAAATGATAAGGGGCACTTTAGGGGAACCTTAAAAAAAGTGGAGGCACAGTGCCCCCCCCCCCCCCCCCAACCAAGAATGCCGCCTCTGACTGTGGGCAAAAATGCGAAACTAACCCAGAAAATCTAGAAATAAACCACATTTCAATTTTATTTCGCGGGTCAACTGCCCCCTCCCCCATCAGTACGCCAGTGCTTCCAGTATCCTACCATTAAAAAAATTCTGGGACAGAAAAATGCAGCTGTTATAGACCTCTAGATCAAAAGTATATTATTGTTACAAGGGAAATCAACTTTATTCTTTGTAATGACTGTGTTTATAAAAGCGCGAAAATCATGAAAAATGACAATTTCATTTCAATATATATTATTGTTACAATTAGGGAAATCAACTTTATTCTTTATTCTTTGTAATGACTGTGTTTATAAAATCATGAAAAATGACAATTTCATTTCATTTTAGATCTAGAAATCATGATGGGAAAAAGTGTGGCGAGTTGTCCGAAAAGGCTGTGGCGAGTTGTCCAGGGTATTGTGGCGGGTTGTCCAGGGTATTGTGGCGGGATGTCCAGGGTATTGTGGCGGGTTGTCTTGGGGCGGGTTGTCTTTGTGGCAAGTTGTCTGGACCCCAATTTGACGCCTGTAATTTGTTTTCATTACAAAAAATTAATTTGAATGCGAGCAGGTTTTGTCTACCATAAATGGCTAGCTACTTTGATCAGATCTTTTAAATCCCCATACCTGAACTAAACTATTTTATATTCCTTATCATTTGTCATTTGCCAGGACCGAAGCATACAAGAACAGCTTCTATCCTCGTACCATTACGCAATGGAATCAACTACCAGCCACCATCATCAAAGCCACCATCATCTCAGCGCAGCTGTACACAGGCGGGCTAGAGCGTTGATGTGGCTCTACTTCATCTAAAAATTAGATGATGTCTGCAACCCACTGTATTTTTATGAGCACCTTTTTATTTTGACTTTTGAACTCTGCACCCTCAGTTGTGATGTTTGTTGACAGTTTGCGATGCCACGGAAGTCTGGACGTATATACCAATTGGTCCTGTCCAGTACCATCTTAGATGTAGATGTAGATGTTGTTGTTTTTCTGACAGATGTACTCAACCATCGAAACTTGCGGAACATTGACAACAAATCTTCTAAGACACAGACTTCACACATCAGTCTCCATTGCATTCGTGGATCAGCATTTGCTGGACTTCACATAGGAACAAACAATCTTGAAAGGGGAGTTTGGGAGAAGGACGAGAAGGATTTTGTTCAGCTTATTCTTTCAGTAAAAGGAAAATCCATTTCAAGTGATTACATTTTTGTATCTCTGATACTTCGAAGGTGGGATTCCAGAGCTTTACATGAACAAAGCATTTATTATAATAAAAAACTGATTGAACTGTCACCGTTATACAATTTAAAGATGTTTTACTCTGATAATACTTTTATTCTCAGCGCCACATTTTATGCAAGTAATGGTCTCAAGTTCTCAACATACATGTCAAAGTCAGTTTATAAATAAATAAAATGGAAATGTTATTCCTAGTCCTATTTCATTTATAATTATTTATCATTAGTAGTAGTGTTAATAATATATTTTTTGTTTAACCGGCTATGGTGATAATGATGACGGTGATTACGATGACGATGGCGATGATCATGATGGCTATGGTGATGACGGTGATTATGATGATGGTGATGGCGATGATCATGATGGCTATGGTGATAATGCTGACGGTGATTATGATGATGGCGATGATAATGATGGCAATGGTGATAATGCTGACTGTGATGATGGTGATGGCTATGGTGATAATGCTGACAGTGATTATGATGATGATGATCGTGATGGCTATGGTGATAATGCTGTTGGTGATTATGATGATGGTGATGGCGATGATCATGGTGACAGTGATTATGATGATGGTGATGCTAATAGTGGTGATCATGATGGTGGTGATGATGATAATGATTGTGATGGCGATGATGACTTTGATGATTGTGATAATATGATGTTGAAGGTGAAAATTAGAATATTATTAATTTCATTTGCACCCTTTTAACTGAAGCGATCCACGGCGAGACGGCCCGGTGGCCAAAGCCGCCCCGCCTAGTACCGACTCAGAAAATGTTAAAGTATATCTTTAGTTCTTGAAGTGTAGAAAACGAAGATAAATCAAAGACACTAAAACAAATTCTTGATTGGAGTTGAAGATTTATTAAAATAAACGAAGAATTAATAAATCACGAAGTTCATGTTTTGGGGCTGGGCAACCCAATCGAAACAAATTAGCAACTCATGTCGATCGTAACGGAAAAGAGGTCCCGCTCTAGAGACGCAACTCGGTTTTTATACCCCCGAACTGACACGCCTCGCGCACCCAAAAATTGAGGCGTGTCACACAGACGCATTGCGTAATATCAATCCACCCATAATTAGTTTCCGTATTAAAAGGTCCTATATTTCTTGGCGAATTTACCCCCAGGATATAAGGCGCTCCGGATGATCCGCATCTCTATTCCTCACATACTTCTTTCACGCACCCACCTGTGTCTCTTACATTCTAATCTTTCAAACAAGAGATGCAAATCACCCGGAGACCCAACAACCCTGGAATATAACAAGGGATAAATGTTGCTATGTCCGTCCACACTAGCGAGCCCACATGCTTCTGGCTATTACACACCTGTAACCCTCACTTCCCCTCTCATACTATTTCGATAGTGTGAACAGACCCGGCAACAAGGAAAAACCCTTCCAATTCTCGCCACCCTAAATAGGTACGAAAATCTCGAAATTCGCGAGACGAGGTAATTTTCACTCTCTCGGGTCGTCACTACAACTTCCGGTATAGAGTCCCATCCCGCTGGCGCTAGCGCCTGTGTTCGCTGTGCAGAGTTTTCACGCACGCTAAAAGACCAAAATTATTCCAGAAAAAGTATTTGGGATAGCCTTTGGCATAACCATCTGGATCAATCTGCTCCTTATCGAAATGTCTCGAACAAAGCCGCGATTTTTTGGTCGCGCCTAGTAATATAGCGCCTGCACAGGAAGCTGTAATGTCGAAAAGCTATCCCATAATGCAATGCGCGTTTTCAGGATTTTCCCCGGATCTCGGCAGAATCGCTATTTGGGGTAGCGAGAATTGTAATACAAATCTATTTCCCAAATTTGCCTGATTAAATTTAAGTCAACTGTGGCGACACGCCCAGCGACACCTAATCCAATCGGCCAAGCCGAAAAAGTAGAGCCAAAATTAAGAGCGCAACGTCTCGGAACAGGTGTTAAAAATAGCATACAAGGAATTTGCCTTGTATATGTACGTCAATGAACCTTTGAGGAAAACGTAAACACGAGAATATCCATATCATTACATAACCAACCACACATTAAAATTTATATCCGATGGTCATTACCATTTAAACAAAAACAAAAAATAAATGATCAGATATATATTTTGCGGGTCACTATAAACAAAATCAAACAGAAAAGCAAATAAGGGAAAGAATTTTGTAATTATTCTATTTCTAAAAATACACATAAACTGGAGTTACATAAATTGACAAAAGAACCATAAAATAAAATATAACCATCAAAGAATGCCTGGAGATTACCAAAATTAATTAATGTTTAAGGCACTCTTCTCATTGATTAGTCCATGGTTTACAATTTAAATTAAAACACATTTCATAACTTTTACAACCAACCGCCTGCAATAAAACCATGAAATTTATCAGCAGGGATGGGAACAATCATATTTTCATTTTTTCAATCACAATACCAATGCCAATCGCATCCCCCCCCCCCCGAAAGTTTATATTTTCACAAATAAACATTTGAGAAAGAAAATGTGCCTTCTTGGTTAAAATGATATCAAAGCCTGGCCAAAAATAGCACATAAAGACACTTAAACCCTCCCCACTGTCCCCTATTAATTATAGAGCTGGTATTATATAGTGTACTTGATTGTACTTGAGTACGTATCCGCATCCAACTTGTTATTGTTGTACTCTCTGTAGACTTCTATTATTAAGTAGCGCATGAGTATAGTACACAAAAATAAGTATATGGGGCAATACAAAGCCTCTACATCCGGGGGTTACGCACCCGAGAGTAATACGTGAATATCCCTAATCACCGTCTATACTCCGTGCGTGTTCATGTACAGCGCACGGACACAGAACATCGATAATCGACGCGAAGCTAGATATAACGTAGTATCCCCCGGTCAGCAGGTGACGTCATACTCTGATGACCGCTGTTGAATACATTGGTATCTCTCGATCGATTAATCATATCGGGACATCTCGCCCCAGTCTAAAAGGCTGGGGCGAGATGTCCCGCGGGGCGAGTTAGCCCGGATTCGTTGGAATGAACATGGTGTTGTATTTACCGTGTTCCTGACCGATATAAAGAACTAAAACAAAGGAAACAGTGATAGTTTGAAAGGAATCCGGGCTAACTCGCCCCGCGGGACATCTCGCCCCAGCCTTTTAGACTGGGGCGAGATGTCCCGATATGATTAATCGATCGAGAGATACCAATGTGTATATGTTTGTGCTCATTGTGACTTAATAATGCCATTTCCAACCACAATCTGCAATGGTGTTGTGTTATATGATACTATTGAAGACAATCTATAACTTCTCTTTAGGTAAAATGACAAAAAAAATGGCATTTCGGACAATTTACTCACAGCTCGCAAATCGCATTGCCGCACGTACATTAAATGTGCGTTGTATCGACTCGGACCACTGAAATTCGAGCAGTGTTTTTGTCAGTAAATCACTGCAAAAATATCATTTTCATAATGTATGAAGGTCTATTTTTGATTCCTGGTATACATTTCGTTATTGAGAAGTCGAATGTACTACGTTTTAGACGAGATGGCTGATGTTTGTTCACATTCTTTCGTCCTGGCCGTAAATTAGCAGACTACTATTGTGCACCGCGCAGCAGCTCATCGCTCAGCTCAGTGTCCAGCTAGCAGTACAGCGCCACCGCCGGCCGGGTTGGCGGGGGAATTCACTGACTCGGCATCCGTACCCAATTTGATCGAGTGAGTAAACTAATCAAACTACGTTCATCTAGATGAAATTCATCTAGATCTATATTTACTATATTATCATTAGTCATTCATAGTAGAATATCCAATTTGATTGAGTGAGTAAACTAGACCACTGTAGCTACATCATTATTACTATTAGTCATTCAAGTTTTTGTATAATTACGCAGCCCCCACCACCTCCCCCCCCCCCCCAAAAAAAAATAATTATATATTTGGCTCAATACGCCTCAGCTTGACGACAATTCAACACTTGATCTGAAAATGCTTACAGCTTAGTTATGTTCTTATATAATAGACTGTTGCATAGGCTTAGGAACCGGGGTGGCTTGGGGGGGGGGGGGGGCACAACCCCCAATACAAATATTGGGGGGCTCAGATTTCATTGCGCCCCCCCTAATTTGTTTGCGGGGCTTATAGATATCATTGAGCCCCCAATGTTTTGGTGCGTCTTAGATATCAATGAGTCCTTAGGGGCTCAGATACCATTGAGCCCCCAATATTTTAAGTGGGGCTCAGATATCATTGAGCCGCCCGCCCCCAATACTTTTTGCGGGGCTCGGATATCATTAACCCCCTCCTCCCCAATCATTATATTCTAGGCATGAAACTCATGTATACCTATAACCTACAGACTTACAATTCAAATAGAAACATTTTATAAATATTTATTTGGGGAGGAAGGGGGGGGGGGGCTCAGACATCGAAACTCGCATATCATTGACCCAAACAAATATATTTGGTGGATCTCAGATATCATTGAGACCCCCAAATATTTTGGCGGGACTCTGATATCATTGAGCACCCCCCCCCCCCCCCCCTCCCCCGCCTCCTCCCCATATTTTGGTGGGGCTCAGATATCATCAGACCCCCAATTATTTTTGGTAAGGCTAGGATAATATCACGGAGCCCCCCGATATTTGTGAGGGGCTCAGATATCATTGAGCCCCCCCCCCCCCCCAATATTTTGGCTGGGCTCGGTTATCATGAGCCCCCCCCTAATATTTTGTTCGGGCTCGGAAAGGCTATCATTGACCCCGCCCTCCCCAAATATATTTGCACACTTATTTTCTGGGCTGGAAGCTTCATGCGTTTCTATAATCTACTGATCGACTTAGTATTCAAATTATTATTAAAACTGAGAGTTTATGAATTTTGGAAGATTGATTGAGGGTGGCTCCTTTGTCAACAACCAGTATTGTCTCGACACACGTACTGCACACCAGCCAGAGGGGCCCTCCCGGGGGGCACAATGCCCTTCCACTTTTTCAAGCACCCGAAAAGTGCCCCTTTAACTTGGTAAAAAGTGCCCCTTTTTACATATGAATAGTGCCCCTTTAACTTTGACAAGTGCCCCTATTAATTTTTTAAAAGTTCCTCTTCCCCTTTTCAACTCTGATCAGTGCCCCTTTTATTTTGACACGTGCCCCTTTTCCTTCGACAAGTTCCCTTTTTCCTTTGAAATAAGTGTCCAATTTCCATTCTCATAAGTGCCCTTTTCAATCTCTAGTAAGTACCCCTTTTCAGGTACGAGAAGTGCCTCTTTTCACTTTTGATTAGTGCCCTCTTCACCTCTGATAATTGCCCTATTCAAATCTGCATCTCTCATCAACATCGTCAACACCCCTCTCATCTCCATCCCTCATATCATCAACATCGTCTCCATTCCTCTCATCATCTGCATCTCTCATCAACATCGTCTCCATCCCTCCAATCAACTGCATCACCAACATCCCTCTCATCAACAAACATCATCTCCATCCCTCTCGTCAACATCGTCTCCATCCCTCTCATTATCTGCATCGTCAACATCCCTCATCATCTGCATCTCTCATCAACATCGTCTCCATCCCTCTCATCATCAAGGCAAAGTATAATACACCTGAATTACTCATAACTATAGGATACAGTCCATGAAAATCAAGATATCAAACTTTGATCATCATCAGTGGCGAAGCTATAGGGCACCGGCATCATTATGGAGCATCAGTCTTTCTTGGAAAATAATTGCAAATTTAAGGGGCCGAGGATGATGGAGAGATGTTGCGGGAAAAATAAAGGTCCGGACGTCAACTATTCTCCCCCCCCCCCCTCCCCCATAATCTGTTTGTCTTTTCTAACCCTCCACTCGATTCTACGGGGTATAGGTGCCCCCTAATAACCTACGCCACTGATCTTAATTGAACTATTAACTTATACAAGTAAGTTTTATGAATTCAGATAGTTCTATTTCACAAATGACTGGAAACAATTTCTACTTTAAGTCAACAGTACTGTTGAAACAGTATACTTTCACCATTCTGAATAAAACACTTTTTGTTACTTTGATTATTTCATATTCTATGCTTATCGCATTGTGGATGTATTCACGAACTGCTCGACGGCAGCTACTGTTATACATCAATCAATTTGCCAAGTGACTGACGGGTTTCTTTAAATTTGACAGTCTACTAGCCTTTTCGAATCCGGGAGCTAATGTCCAGATTGGTCTATTGTCTCTCATCTGATAAAGTGTGATCGCCACCCAATCACTCATAGAAGGCGCCGCGAATGACCGGTCGCATCAAAAGGGCGCGATTGGTATAGGTATTGTTCAACGTCAATGAAAGAGATGATGATGATCATAGCCTATTGTTTCGTCACCCAGATTGCTGATTTACAATGTGTCGTGCCAAATTAAGTGGCAGGGAAATGTTAGACCTGAGCGATATGGGATCATTTAGCTAATTCAGTAAAATTCATTTTTAAAACCCAACATCACAGTCATTAGTATCATGATATACAAATTCTTAAAGTACAAGTCCACTCAATGACTTACTTTCAATAGAAGTAGAAAATCGTACAACCAATCAAAACAAGTTTGAGCAAAATCGGATTACTGATAAGAAAGTTATGAATTTTTGAAAAAATTATGTAAAACTATGGAACAATGAAAATCACGACACAAATTGCCAATTTGGTTATCGGTTTGTGACGTCGTGTCCTCACTATTTAGAATTGTTTTATATAATTTAATCCCATTAATTTCGTTTTTTTGCGATTGGGGTCACGTATTCCCGTAGCTAACGTCATTGCTATTTAATCATATCAATGTAGCGTAGTAATTTTTGTTGTTTTAGTTTACTTTATTTTAGTTAAGAAAGTTATATTTTTGTGATAGTAATATGCAGCGCCATGAGCGTCAGAGCATGGCGGATATTGGCGCTATATAAATATCCATATTATTATTATTATTGGAACTATTAACTTACAAAATACTAGTAAATCGAATATTATGATTTCAAACAGTTCTATTTTACATAAATATAATTGGCATTAATTCACCATCCCGTAAAGACACATTGTTTGTTACTTTGATTCTGTTTTCAAGACGGCTTGACGACAACAATTTGCCTAGTGAACCTGATCCCTGATCAAACAAAGATGATTTTGTCATTTAAATTGTATGTTTTCTTTTCACATTTGAGACTCAGTTTTTCATTATCTCATAATCAAATTATTTTGTGTAGCCCTCTGTTTAATGTTTAAAGACGCATTTAAGAAACATTGGGACAATGAGTGGTAAAACAAAAGAAAGATAAAACGAATAAAGATTTCAAGTTGCAATGAGAACACTTATGTTCAACCTATTTCCTTTTTAATTTCTCATCTAATATTTTGTGTTTATAGTGATTTTTGTTTTAGTTTGTCGCCTCATTTTAATTATAAGATTCATATTCACCCCCCCCCCCCCCGAAAAAAAAGAAAGCAGAACTAATAAAAGTCTATTATTTGTCTTTGCCTCTTATTAAAATCTTTCAATTGACCTCATCAAATGCAAAATGGTGTCTTCTTTATGGAATGTTACATCTCCCTTAGTTGTCCTCGGATATACTAAAAATACAAATATATAAAACATCTCAGCTGTTAGCGAAATAGCGCTAATAGCGAAAAATGCCCCTTTTACTTTGACAAGTGCCCCTTTTACATAGGAAAAGTGCCCCTATTCATTTTTTAAGTGCCCCTTCCCATTTCTACCTCTGATAAGTGCCCCTTTTATTTTGATGCGTATAGAGGAGGGGGGGTAGGGGGTGGGGGCTGCGTAAATATACAAAAACTTGAAACCAACGCCTTTAATAATTCTTTTTTTGTAGAATTTTTGTGAGGCAGCTCCCTCCAAAAAAAAAAAGGCGATTCGTCAGCTCACTTCTCTGCTTAGAGTACTATGCTAGACCCGTGTGCTAGGCCCTAACATTAGATATAGTTATTTATTAAGTCTTTAACTTTTAAGAGTAAAATATGAATATCTGATTATGAAAAAAGAAAAATTCCATTCCTTCAATTCATATTAATCATCATCATGTTAATCAGAGATTCTACCCTGAATGACTAACTTTAGTAAAGATGATGTAGCTACAGTGGTCTAGTTTACTCACTCAATCAAATTGGATATTCTACTCTGAATGAATAATGATAATATAGTAGATATAGATCTAGATGAATGTAGGACCTTACTGTAGTTTGATTAGTTTACTCACTCGATCAAATTGGGCAGTGCAGTGCAGCGGGTACGGATGCCGAGTCAGTGAATTCCCCCGCCGACCCGCCCGGCGGCGGCGCTGTACTGCTAGCTGGACACTGAGCTGAGCGATGAGCTGCTGCGCGGTGCACAACAGTAGTCTGCTAATTTACGGCCATGACGAAAGAATGTGAACAAACATCAGCCATCTCGTCTAAAATGTAGAACATTCGACTTCTCAATAACGAAATGTATACCAGGAATCAAAAATAGACCTTCATACATTATGAAAATGATATTTTTGCAGTGATTTACTGACAAAAAACACTGCTCGAATTTCAGTGGTCCGAGTCGATACAACGCACATTTAATGTACGTGCGGCAATGCGATTTGCGAGCTGTGAGTAAATTGTCCGAAATGCCATTTTTTTGTCATTTTACCTAAAGAGAAGTTATAGATTGTCTTCAATAGTATCATATAACACAACACCATTGCAGATTGTGGTTGGAAATGGCATTATTAAGTCACAATGAGCACAAACATATACACATTGGTATCTCTCGATCGATTAATCATATCGGGACATCTCGCCCCAGCCTAAGTAAAAGGCTGGGGCGAGATGTCCCGCGGGGCGAGTTAGCCCGACTCCTTTTAAAGCATGTTAACGTTAAAAAAAATATCTTGTTGTTTTGTAAAGATGGATTATTTGGTCTATCTTCTTTATATTGGTACATAAATGAAAAAAATCTATAGAGAAACATTGATGCAATCATAATTTTCATGTACCAATGTTTTCTGCTTATTGTCCGTTTTTACCGTACATAGCTTGCATACGACTTGTATAAATACGTGCGAATTCGCGGGCGCTGCGGACTGACTGAAGAGGTCATTCACTAAAGCTGGAAAAATCATTCACACGCCTGGATGTGAGAAAATTCTTCTTCTCTCACAGAGTGGTTGACTCGTGGAATGATCTACCAGAAGAGGTAGTTTCAGCTCCTTCAGTAAACTCCTTCAAAAACAGACTAGACAAACACTGGAAGAATCTACCTATCGTCTTTGACCCCGAAGGAGAGAGAAATTCAAATTGAGAACTGATTCTGCTCCATGCACACACATCACTATCCAGTTTAAACATACATGTAGACTATGTATGAAAGACAAATGTTCACTTGATAAGACTTACGCCCGAAGAGAGATGGAAATGTTTTTAACCCAATGATCGATGAACAGGCATTGCCCTACAAGCATCGATGGATTAAAGTAAAGTAAAGTAAGTAATGGCATCATGTTCGAAATCTACGGGAAAAGGAAGGAAGCAGAGAGGTTTAAACCAGAGTACTGAGTAGAGTCTAGATCTACGTTTTTAGTACGTAGACTAGACAGAATTTTCCGTCTCTTTCGTTCGTTAAAGCTCAAGGTATTACTATTACAAAGTTTTGGTATGGGGTCATGAATTTGGTTCAAAATATGAACATAGGTCTATTGCCTATTGGAAGCTTATGCGATCCTATCATCCTACAATATTCAGTAATCGTTGTCGCCGCTGAAATCGAGTCGCATTGTATGTCCCCACGCAGTTGAATTACAGAGTTTTAAATGAAGTTAATGTAATGAATGATTTAATGGAAAGTGTCTTTGTAGAATTGTTTTTTCCGGGCAGACGAAATGTTATAATTGGGGTCGTTTATAGACCACCACAAGGTAATGTGAATTTGTTTATAAATGAAATGCAAACTGTGTTATCAAATTCAATATTTTTACATAAAACAGTCTTTGTCATGGGTGATTATAATGTTAATTAATCTTCTTCAGCACGATGTGAATGCACACATTTGTGACTTTTTAAACATGTTTATATCTTTCTCTGTATTGCCCTTAATTACTAAACCTACCAGAGTTACAGACACTTCTTCTACTCTCATTGATAACATTTTTAGTAATGTACGACCTTTACCAGATGCGGGTATTATAATTTCAGATTTGTCTGACCACTTTCCAGTATATGCGAGGATGTCTTTTGGTAGGAATATCCGTAATATTTCTAGTAATAGATATGTTCGAAAAAGTAATCCTACCAGTATTGCTAGATTTAGAGATGAGTTATTAGCAAGTGATTGGAGAGAAGTATTACGTGATTGTGATGTTGATAGCTCATATGATAAATTCTTAAATACATTTTTTTTGCTATATGATAAAAATTTACCTTTACGTAAATGTAATAGTAGAAATCGTAGAACAACCCCTCGATTGCCATGGATTACTAATTGCAATGACGAACCTTCGTCATTGCCTTGTTTTCGTTCACATTCTTCTTATTAATATTCTTACTTCCTCCTCTTCTTCTTGTCGTCCGGAATCCCATTCGTTTTGCACGTAGTGCTTGTTATTCCTAGTTAGGTGCTTTCCTCATGTCCTTTTCCTTTCAAATTTCATAGGAATAGTCTCTAACATCTCATCAAGGTCACTACATTCTTCGATTCTCGAAATCACTCATGCATAACCGTCCAGGCGCCATTTTGTCCGTTTCTGGTCCATTTTAAGGCCTTTCTTTCTTTCTTCCTGTCTCCACTATCCTTCATCCTACAAACTTCTAACAAATTCCTCTAGATAGTCTGAGAGATGTTCTTTCATCTGCGACACATGACTTGACCTTCAAAATGCCATCTTCATACTCGAAATTCAAATCTAAAACCGACTCCGTCAAAAATCTCTCAAGTTCTTGAAAAATGGACCCCTAAATAATCTAAAACTGCCATAACTTTCTCATATAAATTCCGTTTTGTATTTAAATCTCACAGTATCTTTATCTCATAATTGCACATAGCCATGCTAAATTTCACGCTCCAATGGGCTTGCACAACATAAATAGCGCCCTCTAAAGTTCTGGGAATTGGCTTTCTCTCTGTGGCCGTATCTCCATAATGGCTTAGCAAACCCGTACCCTTTTTTGGATTTAGATACTTGAAGATATGCCCTTTCCAGCCATATACAAAATTATATACCCTATCACTGACCAACTTTGCGAAAATTGCCCTCCAAATTCGCCATTTTCAAGAAAATTCCGAAATAACTTCATGCCCTTTCCAGCCATATACAAAATTATATACCCTAACACTGACCGACTTTGAGAAAAATGCCCTCCAAATTCGCCATTTTCAAGAAAATTGAGAAATAACTTCAACTTGCTCTAAAATGGCTATCTTTGTACCTACGTCGTTGAAACTTGGCAGACACATGTATCCATATACGTGACAACTGTCTGCCAAGTTTGGTAAATTTTAATAACGTCAGCGCAAAGTTATCGCCAAAAATGATGAATTTGCTATGCATTACGTAATAGCGCCTTTAATGCGTGCAGTACATTGCGTGCAGATGACAATGGTGTCAAACTGACCGCAATGAAGTGCCCTTTCGAATGATACCAAGTATGGTATATGTTTACACAGAAAATTGTGAGTAAATCGCATTTGAACAAGGGTCACTATACGAATTCCGCCCGATTATAACACTTATCGGCGATGACGTCATTTTTTCAGACTACTTTTCGCCCCCTAAACATCCTTTTTTTTTTCGTTGAAAATTTGCAATGACATTCCGAGATGCAATACGCAGGGCACCTCGTGGCCGGATTTTTGAAAGTAATCAAGGGGGCCATTTAAGACGCCATTTTGTCCTTTAAATCTATTTTACATCACATGTTTCGATAGGATTATCATAGAAAAAAAGAGAGTAGTTTACAATAACAACCATGAAATTCTCTTTCCAATGATACCATATACGGCCCATAAAGAGACATAAAGAGAGAGAGAAAAAAGAATTTAACTCCGGTCATAATACAGATCCTGTACGTTTTCCGCCCATGCATTACACGCATTGTCTATGGGGCAAATCGGGTTCACGCTTTTGACCCCTAGAACGAGCTTGATTGATTTGACGAACATGCAACTAATTGCAATGACGAACCTTCGTCATTGCCTTGTTTTCGTTCACATTCTGCCCAATTAATATTCTCCTTTTCCTTATCCTTATCGTCCGGAAATCGCATTCGTTTTGCACGTAGTGCTTGTGATTCCTAGTAAGGTGCTTTCCTCATGTCCTTTTCCTTTCAAATTTCGTAGGCATCGTCTCTAACATCTCATCAAGGTCACTACATTCTTCGATTTTCGAAATCACTCATGCATAACTGTCCAGGCGCCTTTATGTCCGTTTCTGGTCCATTTTAAGGCCTTATTTTATTCCTTTCTATCTCCACTATCCTAGATCATACAAACTTCTAACAAATTCCTCTAGATAGTCTAAGAGATGTTCTTTCATCTGCGACGCATAACCTGACCTTCAAAATGCCATCTTCGTACTCAAAATTCAAATCTGAAACCGACTCCGTCAACAATCTCTCAAATTCTTGAAAAATGGACCCCTAAAAATCTAAAAAATGCAATAACTTTCTTTAACCAATTCCGTTCCATCTCATCTTCTCGCAGTATCTTTATTTTATAATTGCACATAGCCATGCCAAATTGTACGCTCCAATGGCTATGCAAAACATAAATAGCGCCCTCTAAAGTTCTGGGAATTGGCTTTCTTTCTGTGGCCGTATCTCCATTATGGCTTGGCAGACCCGTACCCTTTTTTGGATTTAGATACTTGAGGATATGCCCTTTCCAGCCATATACAAAATTATATACCCTAACACTGACCGACTTTGAGAAAAATGCCCTCCAAATTCGCCATTTTCAAGAAAATTGAGAAATAACTTCAACTTGCTCTAAAATGGCTATCTTTGTACCTACGTCAATGAAATTTGGCAGACATATGTATCCATATACGTGACAACTGTCTGCCAAGTTTGGTAAAATTCAAATATGTCAGCGCAAAGTTATCTCCTAAAATGATGAATTTACTATGCATTACGTAATAGCGCGTTTAATGCGTGCAGTACATTGCGCGCAGATGACAATGGTGTCAAACTGACCGCAATGAAGTGCCCTTTCGAATGATACCAAGTATGGTATATGTTCACACAGAAAATTGTGAGTAAATCGCATTTGAACAAGGGTCACTATACGAATTCCGCCGAGTTTCCGCCCGATTATAACACTTATCGGCCATAACGTCATTCTTCCAGACTACTTTTCGCCCCCTAAACATCCTTTTTTTCCTTGAAAATTTGCAATGACATTCCGAGATGCAATACGCAGGGCACCTCGTGGCCGGATTTTTGAAATTAGTCAAGGGGGCCATTTAAGACGCCATTTTGTCCTTTAAATTTATTTTACATCACATGTTTCGATTGGATTATCATAGAAAAAAGGAGAGTAGTTTACAATAACAACCATGATATTCTCTTTCCAATGATACCATATACGGCCCATAAAGAGACATAAAGAGAGAGAGAAAAAAGAATTTAACTCCGGTCATAATACAGACCCTGTACGTTTTCCGCCCATGCATTACACGCATTGTCTATGGGGCAAATCGGGTTCACGCTTTTGACCCCTAGAACGATCTTGATTGCAATGACGAACATGCAACTAATCCCATTGGTTTTTGCACGCAGTGCTTGCGAGCCCTTTCTAGGTTCTTTCGCCTATCCCAATTTCTTTCAAACTTCGTAGGCATAGTCACTACCATCCCATCAAGGTCACTATCGAGGCCTTTCTTTCGCCCTACCTGTCTCCACAATTACAGAAGCTAAAGACTTCGTACAAATTGTTCTGGATAGTCCGAGAGAAGCTCTTTCGTTCGACACGTAGAAACACGGCGTCATTGCACGCACATCGTTGTGACACGATTGCATTTCTAGTTCTATATTGAGGTCAATAAACAGGAAAAATAAGTTGTACTATAAGTATAAGATTAGTAAATCTCAGTCTTCTCATAGGAAATATACTATTTATCGGAATACTCTTACTTCAATCGTACGTGCTGCTAAGAAGCAGTATTACTGTGCTCAATTTCAGGCGACTCATAATGATATAAAAGGGACATGGAAAGTGATTAGGAATGTTTTTAAGCCAAAGCAGAAAGCGTCTGATGTAAGTAAATTAAACATTGATGGGAATGTAGTTGATGATCCAGAAGTTATTGTAGATAAATTCAATGAATATTTTTGTAATATTGGCCAGAATTTGTCGCGTGTCATTCCAGAGTCTCAAAAAACATTTCAATTTTTTTTAGAAAACCCTAGGTAATCATAATAGTTTATTTTTATTGCCAACGACTGTAGAAGAATTATTTGATATTGTACATTCTTTACAGAATAAGAAAAGTCCAGGTTGTGACTATATAACAAATGAGTTGATAAAAAATGTAATTATTGGTATTGTAGAACCCCTCGTACATATTTTTAATCTATCAATGACCACTGGTGTTGTACCTAGTGCTGTAACATCACGGATATCTCCAATTCCGTTTAACCGCCAGTCAAAACCGGACGGTTTTCGGTTAAACGATTTAAAAAAAAAAAAAAAAAAAAAAAAATCGTTTTTTTTTTTTTTTTTGCCGAGCGGGAAGGACTTTCATTTAACTGCGAGGTGCATTTGAAGGCGCCGATTTGTGCTTGTGAACTTGTCACAAATAATAGTAACCATGTCCTTTTTAGAAGAATGTGTAAGATCATTAATCTAAATTAAAACTAGAAATGCAATCGTGTCAGAACGATGTGCGTGCAATGACGCCGTGTTTCTACGTGTCAAACGAAAGAGCTTCTCTCGGACTATCCAGAGCAATTTGCACGAAGTCTGTAGCTTCTGTGATATTGGAGATAGGTAGGGCGAAAGAAAGGCATCAACAGTGACCTTGATGGGATGGTACTATGCCTACGAAGTTTGAAAGAAATTGGGATAGGGGAAAGAACCTAGAAAGGGCTCGCCAGCACTGCGTGCACAAACCAATGGGATTTGGTGCATGTTTGACATTGCAATCAAGTTCGTTCTGGGGGCCAAAAGCGTGAACCCGATATGCCCCATAGACAATGCGTGTAATGAATGGGCGGAAAACGTGCAGGATCTGTATTATGGCCGGAGATAAATTGTTTTTTCTCTCATTCTTTACGTCTCTTTATGGGCCGTATTTGGTATCATTAGAAAGAGAATTTCATGGTTGTTATTGTAAACCACTCTTTTTTTTTTCTATGATAATCCTATCGAAACACGTGATGTAAAATAGATGTATAGGACAAAATGGCGTCTTAAATGGCCCCCTTGACCAATTTCAAAAATCCGGCCAAGAGGTGCCCTGCGTATTGGAACTCGGCATGTCACTGCAAATTTTCAAGGAAAAAGAAGGACGTTTAAGGGGCGAAAAGCAGTCTGAAAAAATGACGTCATAGCCGAAACGTGTTTGGTTCGGGCGGAAACTCGGCGGAATTCGTGTAGTGATCTTTGTTCAAATGCGATTTACTCACAATTTTCTGTGTGAACATATATAATACTTGGTATCATCCGAAAGGGCACTTCATTGCGGTCAGTTTGACACCATTGTTAACTGCGCGCAATGTATTGCGCGCATTGAACGCGCTATTACGTAATCCATAGTAAATTCATCATTTTTGGCGATAACTTTGCGCTGACATATTCGAATTTTACCAAACTTTATAAACAGTTGTCAAGTATATGGATACATATGTCTGCAAAGTTTCATTGATGTAGGTATAACGATCGCCATTTTAGAGCAAGTTGAAGTTATTTCTCAATTTTCTTGAAAGTGGCGAATTTGGAGGGCAATTTTCTCAAATTTGGTCAGTGATAGGGTATATAATTTTGTATATGGCTGGAAAGGGCATATCTTCAAGTATCTAAATCCAAAAAAGGGTACGGGTTTGCCAAGCCATTATGGAGATACGGCCACAGAGAGAAAGCCAATTCCCAGAACTTTAGAGGGCGCTATTTATGTTGTGCAAAGCCATTGGAGCGTGAAATTTGGCATGGCTATGTGCAATTATGAGATAAAGATACTGTGAGATTTAAGTACAAAACGGAATTTATATGAGAAAGTTATGGCAGTTTTAGATTATTTAGGGGTCCATTTTTCAAGAACTTGAGAGATTTTTGACGGAGTCGGTTTAAGATTTGAGTTTCGAGTATGAAGATGGCATTTTGAAGGTCAATCATGCGTCGCAGATGAAAGAACATCTCTCAGACTATCTAGAGGAATTTGTTAGAAGTTTGTAGGATCTAGGATAGTGGAGATAGGAAGGAAGATATAAAGGCCTTAAAATGGACCAGAAACGGACAAAATGGCGTCTGGACGGTCATGCATGAGTGATTTCGAAAATCGAAAAAATAGGTGACCTTGATGAGATGCTAGAGATGATGCCTACGAAATTTGAAAGGAAAAGGACTTGAGGAAAGGACCTGGATAGGAATAACAAGCACTACGTGCAAAGCGAATGGGATTCCGGACGACAAGAAGAAGAAGAGGAAGACTAGAAATGCAATCGTGTCACAACGATGTGCGTGCAATGACGCCGTGTTTCTACGTGTCGAACGAAAGAGCTTCTCTCGGACTATCCAGAGCAATTTGTACGAAGTCTTTAGCTTCTGTAATATTGGAGACAGGTAGGGCGAAAGAAAGCCTCAATAGTGACCTTGATGGGATGGTAGTGACTATGCCTACGATGTTTGAAAGAAATTGGGATAGGGGAAAGAACCTAGAAAGGGCTCGCAAGCACTGCGTGCAAAAACAAATGGGATTAGTTGCATGTTCGTCATTGCAATCAAGATCGTTCTAGGGGTCAAAAGCGTGAACCCGATTTGCCCCATAGACAATGCGTGTAATGCATGGGCGGAAAACGTACAGGATCTGTATTATGACCGGAGTTAAATTGTTTTTTCTCTCTCTCTTTATGTCTCTTTATGGGCTGTATATGGTATCATTGGAAAGAGAATTTCATGGTCGTTATTGTAAACTACTCTCTTTTTTCCTATGATAATCCTATCGAAACATGTGATGTAAAATAGATTTAAAGGACAAAATGGCGTCTTAAATGGCCCCCTTGACCAATTTCAAAAATCAGGCCACGAGGTGCCCTGCGTATTGCATCTCGGAATGTCATTGCAAATTTTCAAGGAAAAAAAAGGATGTTTAGGGGGCGAAAAGTAGTCTGAAAAAATGACGTCATGGCCGATAAGTGTTATAATCGGGCGGAATTCGTATAGTGACCCTTGTTCAAATGCGATTTACTCACGATTTTCTGTGTAAACATATACCATACTTGGTATCATTCGAAAGGGCACTTCATTGCGGTCAGTTTGACACCATTGTTAACTGCGCGCAATGTATTGCGCGCATTGAACGCGCTATTACGTAATCCATAGTAAATTCATCATTTTTGGCGATAACTTTGCGCTGACATATTCGAATTTTACCAAACTTGGTAAACAGTTGTCACGTATATGGATACATATGTCTGCAAAGTTTCATTGATGTAGGTATAACGATCGCCATTTTAGAGCAAGTTGAAGTTATTTCTCAATTTTCTTGAAAACGGCGAATTTGGAGGGCAATTTTCTCAAATTTGGTCAGTGATAGGGTATATAATTTTGTATATGGCTGGAAAGGGCATATCTTCAAGTATCTAAATCCAAAAAAGGGTACGGGTTTGCCAAGCCATTATGGAGATACGGCCACAGAGAGAAAGCCAATTCCCAGAATTTTAGAGGGCGCTATTTATGTTGTGCAAAGCCGTTGGAGCGTGAAATTTGGCATGACTATGTGCAATTATGAGATAAAGATACTGTGAGATTTAAATACAAAACGGAATTTATATGAGAAAGTTATGGCAGTTTTAGATTATTTAGGGGTCCATTTTTCAAGAACTTGAGAGATTTTTGACGGAGTCGGTTTTAGATTTGAATTTCGAGTATGAAGATGGTATTTTGAAGGTCAAGTCATGTGTCGGAGATGAAAGAACATCTCTCAGACTATCTAGAGGAATTTGTTAGAAGTTTGTAGGATCTAGGATAGTGGAGATAGGAAGGAAGATATAAAGGCCTTAAAATGGACCAGAAACGGACAAAATGGCGACTGGACGGTCATGCATGAGTGATTTCGAAAATCGAAAAAGTAGGTGACCTTGATGAGATGCTAGAGATGATGCCTACGAAATTTGAAAGGAAATGGATATGATAAAGGCACCTAACTAGGAATAACAAGCACCACGTGCAAAACGAATGTGATTTCTGGACGATAAGGAAAACCAGGAGAACAAGAATATTAATGGGGCAGAATGTGAACGAAAACAAGGCAATGACGAAGGTTCGTCAGTAGGGGGTTTTCGTTTGTCACGTCGACATAGTCGACGTCAAATATGGGACGTCATTTCGGTAATCTGCGCATGCGTCGGGTCGTCTGGCGTCGTCAGGCCACATTTGCGAACCCGTTCATCGATGATTTGAGGTTCGTCAGAAAACTAGTGACCCGTCGTCAGAATGACGTCATCTTGCTACATCGCAGCGTAAATCAGAAAGTAAAAACAGAAAGAGAAAGTGATAGAATGATTACAAAAACAAAGAATAACATAAGAAAATGTGATAGAAGGAAGGAAACAAAGAATAACATAAGGAAAGACAGAAAGAGAAAGTGATAGAATGATAAAAACAAAGAATAACATAAGAGAATATGAAAGAAGGAAGAAACAAAGAATAACATAAGGAAAGACAGAAAAAGAAGGTGAAAGAAGGGAAAAACAAAGAATAACATAAGGAAAGACAGAAAGAGAAAGTGAAGGAAGGAAAAAACAAAGAATAATATAAGGAAAGACAGAAAGAAAAGGTGAAAGAAGGACAAAACAAAGAATAACATAAAGAAGGACAGAAAGAGAAGGTGAAAGAAGGAAAAAACAAAGAATAACATAAGGAAATACAAAAAGAGAAAGTGATAGAAAGATAAAAACAAAGAATAACATAAGAGAAGATGAAAGAAGGAAAAAACGAAGAATAACATAAGGAAAGACAGAAAGAGAAGGTGAAAGAAGGGAAAAAAAAAGAATAACATAAGGAAAGACTAAAGAGAAAGTGAAAGAAGGAAAAAAACAAAGAATAACATAAGGAAAGACAGAAAGAGAAGGTGAAAGAAGGACAAAACAAAGAATAACATTAGGAAAGACAGAAAGAGAAGGTGAAAGAAGGAAAAAACAAAGAATAACATAAGGAAATACAAAAAGAGAAAGTGAAAGAAGGAAAAAACAAAGAATAACATAAGAGAATATGAAAGAAGGAAGAAACAAAGAATAACATAAGGAAAGACAGAAAGAGAAAGTGAAGGAAGGAAAAAACAAAGAATAACATAAGGAAAGACAGAAAGAAAAGGTGAAAGAAGGACAAAACGAAGAATAACATGAGAAAAGACAGAAAGACAAGGTGAAAGAATTAAAAAACAAAGAATAACATAAGGAAATACAAAAGGGAAAATGATAGAAAGATAAAAACAAAGAATAACATAAGAGAAGATGAAAGAAGGAAAAAACGAAGAATAACATAAGGAAAGACAAAAAGTGAAGGTGAAAGAAGGGAAAAAACAAAGAATAACATAAGGAAAGACTGAAGAGGAAGTGAAAGAAGGAAGAAACAAAGAATAACAAAAGGAAAGACTTAAGAGAAAGTGAAAGAAGGAAAAAAACAAAGAATAACATAAGGAAAGACAGAAAGAGAAGGTGAAAGAAGGAAAAAACAAAGAATAACATTAGGAAAGACAGAAAGAGAAGGTGAAAGAAGGAAAAAACAAAGAATAACATAAGAGAATATGAAAAAAGGAAGAAACAAAGAATAACATAAGGAAAGACAGAAAGAGAAGGTGAAAGAAGGGAAAAAACAAAGAATAACATAAGGAAAGACTGAAGAGAAAGTGAAAGAAGGAAGAAACAAAGAATAACATAAGGAAAGACAGAGAGAGAAGGTGAAAGAAGGAAAAAACAAAGAATAACATAAGGAAAGACAGAAAGAGAAGGTGAAAGAAGGAAAAAACAAACAATAACATAAGGAAATACAAAAAGAGAAAGTGATAGAATGATAAAAACAAAGAATAACATAAGAGAAGATGATAGAAGGAAGAAACAAAGAATAATATGAGGAAAGATAGAAAGAAAAATGATAGAATGGTAACAACAACAATAACATTAGGAAAGACAGAAAGAGAAAATGATAAAGAATAGACAATGGAAAGATAGAAGAGAAGATGAAAGAATGAAAAACAAAGAATAACATAAGGAAAATAGAGAGAGTATAACAGAATAATAAACGAAGAACAAAATAAGAAGTGAAAGAAGGAGAAATTGAATAAGCGCGTGCGGGGGGGGGGGGGGGCATTACGTCATCGTGTAGAGAACGGGTGTCGACTTAAAACGAAAATGGTTATAAGGTAGTGAACAGGACGGGTGTCTGACGCCAATTCGCATCGTTAGAGGACGTGAACGCCGTCCTCGTCCACACAAACGAAAAGCCCCTATTGCAAAAATGACGTCATGGCCGAAACGTGTTATAATAGGGCGGAAACTCGGCGGAATTCGTATAGTGACCCTTGTTCAAATGCGATTTACTCACAATTTTCTGCGTGAACATATACCATACTTGGTATCATTCGAAAGGGCACTTCAGTGCGGTCAGTTTGACACCATTGTCATCTACGCAAAACGTACTGCACGCATCAAACGCGCTATTACGTAAAGCATAGTAAATTCATTATTTTGGGCGATAACTTGGCGAAGAGGGCATTACAATTTACTTAACTTAGCAGACAGTTGTCACGTATATGGATACATGTGTCTGCCAAGTTTCATTGATGTAGGTATAAAGATCGCCGGTTTAGAGCAAGTTGAAGTTATTTCTCAATTTTCTTGAAAATGGCGAATTTGGAGGGCAATTTTCTCACATTTGGTCAGTGATAGGGTATATAATTTTGTATATGGCTGGAAAGGGCATATCCTCAAGTATCTAAATCCAAAAAAGGGTACGGGTTTGCCAAGCCATTATGGAGATACGGCCACAGAGAGAAAGCCAATTCCCAGAACTTTAGAGGGCGCTATTTATGTTGTGCAAAGCCATTGGAGCGTGAAATTTGGCATGGCTATGCGCAATTATGAGATAAAGATACTGTGAGATTTAAATACAAAACGGAATTTATATGAGAAAGTTATGGCAGTTTTAGATTATTTAGGGGTCCATTTTCAAGAACTTGAGAGATTTTTGACGGAGTCGGTCTTAGATTTGAATTTCGAGTATGAAGATGGCATTTTGAAGGTCAAGTCATGTGTCGCAGATGAAAGAACATCTCTCAGACTATCTAGAGGAATTTGTTAGAAGTTTGTAGGATCTAGGATAGTGGAGATAGGAAGGAAGATATAAAGGCCTTAAAATGGACCAGAAACGGACAAAATGGCCCCTGGACGGTCATGCATGAGTGATTTCGAAAATCGAAAAAGTAGGTGACCTTGATGAGATGCTAGAGATGATGCCTACGAAATTTGAAAGGAAAAGGACTTGAGGAAAGGACCTGGATAGGAATAACAAGCACTACGTGCAAAGCGAATGGGATTCCGGACGACAAGAAGAGGAAGAAGAAGTAAGAATATTAATAATGTGAACGAAAACAAGGCAATGACGAAGGTTCGTCATTGCAAAGAAGTAAGAATATTAATAAGAAGAATGTGAACGAAAACAAGGCAATGACGAAGGTTCGTCATTGCAAACAGTAGAGGACCTAGGATCGAACCTTGTGGTACGCCATGTGTAAAAGTTGGATGAATTATTATTATAAACTACATATTGAGATCTATTACAAAGATTACTTTCAAACCAAGATGACAGACAAATTGGAGTGTTCTAGTTTTGGAGTGGTGAGTCAACACACAGATTACTGAGCTGGGAGACAGCCAGACATAGTGCCAGGTGGAGGGGCATAAATCGAAACTTAAAAAAAAAAAAAAAAAAAAAAAAAAAAATTATAAAAAAAAAAAAAAAAAAAAAAATGGGAAAACGAAACCGTCCAATTGGAAACGGTATCCGCCATGGGCGGTCGGATACCGGACGGTTAAACGTTTGACTACAGCACTAGTTGTACCCATGAAAATGAAGATTGCAAAGGTTGTACCCATTTTTAAAAAGGGTGATGCCCTTATCTTGAATAACTATCGTCCTATTTCTTTGTTGAATTCCTTTTCTAAAATTCTTGAGAAGCTAATGTATACTCGGACGATAATTTTTTTAAAGAATGCTAACATTTTGTCAAATTTTCAGTTTGGTTTCCGTGAAAAACACACTACAACTCATGCTATTCTACATTTGGTGGATAAGATATCCAGTGCCTTAGAAGCACGCATGCATACAGTTGGTGTCTTCCTAGACTACTCTAAAGCGTTTGATACTGTAAATCATTATATTTTAATAGATAAACTGTGTCATTATGGTGTAAGGGGAATAGCATTAGATTGGTTTAGAAGCTACTTAACAAATAGGAAACAGTTTGTTTCTTTAAATGGAATTGATTCAGATATGCGGGACGTCACTTGTGGGGTCCCACAGGGATCCCTTCTAGGCCCGCTTTTGTTTATTGTGTATATTAACGATTTTCAACTTTCCGCAAAGATGTTATCATTCATTTTATTTGCAGATGACTCAAGTGTATTTTTCTCTGTAAACTCCGAGTTGACTAATGCGACTTTGTGGATTCAAGCAAACAAGTTGTCTTTAAATCTTAAAAAAACTAATTATATGCTCTTTAGTAATTCTCTGAGTATATTGCCTGGCAATGTAATGTTTAATGGTGTTGAGATTGAAAGGGTATCTACATTTAAATTTCTTGGCTTGCATATTGATGAACATTTAAATTGGAAGTACCATATTAGTAAACTTTGTAAATTATTGTCAAGAAATACTGGTGTAATTTATAAATTGAAATCTGTGTTCCCACCGAATATTTTACATATGTTGTACGCAACTTTGATTTTGCCATATTTGCACTATGGTGTGCTAGCTTGGGGCAACTCATTCAAATCTCAAATGGATAAATTACTACTGGTACAGAAAAGAGTAATACGAATTGTTTGTAATACTCACTATCTTGCGCATACAGATGTTCTTTTTTTTAATAGTGGTGTTTTGAAAGTTGAAGATATTTATCATGTACAACTAGGAGCTCTAATGTATGAATTGAATGCAGGTCTACTGATTTTCTATTCCCGTTTGGAAATTATATATTCTACAACTAGATCTAGACCTACATATTTTGAGATTTTCTTGGTTGCAGCTAACATTGTGCGGCCTTAGGCGCTATTTGAAATTTATCAAGATTTATCGGGAGCACCGGTAAATTTGTATATTAAATTTTTCTCGAAAGTAGAAGTGTTTTAGCGGCTAATTTTTTGTGTGCTTATGATACATCCACAGGGGCATCCAAATATATCAAAATAGTAAAGAATCACTAGACTATCCACCCAATTTTCAAAATTTCCCAAAACTTTGTATTACCTTTAAGCCTCTTACTTGGGTAGGGTCGGCTCTCTCTTTAGAAAATAGAAGGGATGAGATTTAGATGACGTCATGCGCAGCGAGAGTTAAAAATACGTCTTGCAAGATTTTTAACATGGATTTCGATTTTAACCCATAATTTCCTAAAAAAGGGACCATTAAACGCATTATTTCAGTCAAGTTGGTAAGTGGGACCGATTTATTATAGCCTAGGCCTAATTTACAAATAACATGCACAAGGTAAAATGACATTTGGGGGGATTTTCGGGGCATAAAAATATGGCCATGGTGTTAGCAAGGGAATGCGTATAGTCGGCTTCCGTCTCTAAAGAGAGAGCCGACCACCCTACCCAAAAAAAAGGCTTAAAGGCACACAGTCCTACTTGTAGCTACTTGCTCCCTCTATATAGAAAACTTCCCAAATCGGTGCCTGTTGGTCCCCGACATGATCCCCTTTTTCTTATGTTAAAGGTACTATGTCCCATTTGCAGGCCAAAAAAATGAAAAAGTTAAATTCCAACTGCATTTGAAAGATAATACTAATTTAGAACTTCCCTAAAAAAGGTGGGGCTTGAAAATGTCTTCAAGTGGGAAAATAACGACTATTAGTTGTCAAATCGACTTTAGGGCTATAGAGCCCAAAAGTAATAGTCTTGATTTTCAGACAATTGTACCAAATGGTCATACTTTTTATGCTGCACAAAGAGTCAATCAGTTTAATCTTGGCCATCACAAGAAGTGGGTTATTGATGTAGACAAATGCTCATGTACCCTTTACAACTCTTTTTATGTATGTTATTACCAAAGAAGAAGAAAAAGCCAGTCAGTCACTCAATAGTGTCTGACAGTGAAGTCTAGCAAGTAAACGGGTTTCCTTGCATAATTTGAATATGAGGACACTGCTAACGTTTAAATTTCACAGATAGGATATACATGACACATTCATAATTCCTGCAAAGTTCTACAGCATTTGAGGTTGGCTGCAAAAGGGACATAGTACCTTTAAATGAGAGCTGAGTTAATGAGATAGCCACCTGTCACAGTGACCTCCAGGCGCGGATCCAGGATTTCTTAGGGGGGGGGCCCACTTTTTTTTGTTGGTCCGAAAAAAAATCGTAACGACTCAGCCAGCCACTAAATAAGCGGGGGGGGGGGGGGGGGAGGACCCTTTTCCCTTTTTTTTTGGGGGGGGGGGTCTCGAAATTTGACATTTTGTTCCGTTGTGGGGGGGGGGGGGTGAGGTCACCTTTTTTAGGTCAGCCATTGGCATATTTTTTTTTTTTTTTTTTTTTTTATTAAAAAAAAAAAAAAAAAATCCCAGGGGGGGGGGGGTTGCTCCAAAATACACACATGAAAAACCGAAGGGGGGAGGGTCAACCCCCTAACCCCCTCCCCCCAACCCCCTTCCGTACGTGCCTACTCGTCTGAAAATAGTTTTTCCCCTCCGGCGCGAAGCGCGGAAGCTTTTACGTTTCATTAAATCATTAGAGAAAGAAAACGATTCGTTGTACCGTTCTCGAAAATAATCCTCGTCTGAATACAGCTTTTACGTTTCATTAAATCATTAGCGAAATAAGACGATTCGTTGTACCGTTATGACGATTAATCCTTGTCTAAATTCAGTTTCCCCCCTCCCACGCGAAGCGCAGAAGCTTTTACGTTTCATTAAATCATTAAAGAAAGAAGACGATTCCTTGTACCGTTCTCGACTCTTAATCCTTGTCTAAATTCAGTTTTCCCCCCGCTTCGACGTTTCATTAAATTTTTAGAGAATGAAGACGATTCGTTGTTCCGCTCTCGAAAATAATCCTCGTCTGAATACAGCTTTTACGTTTCATTAAATCATTAGCGAAATAAGACGATTCGTTGTACCGTTATGACGATTAATCCTTGTCTAAATTCAGTTTCCCCCCTCCCACGCGAAGCGCGGAAGCTTCGACGTTTCATTAAATTATTATAGAAAGAAGACGATTCGTTGTACCGTTCCCGAAAATTATCCTCGTCTGAATTAAGTTCCCCCTGCCCTCCCCCGCGCGAAGCGCGGAAGCTTGGACGTTTCATTAATTCATTAGAGAAAGAAGACGATTCGTTGTACCGTTCTCGACTCTATGAATTTCAAATATGTTCTTTGTCTATTCCCCTTTCTTCCTACATCCTCTTCCTTTACACTCTCTTTTTTGGCCGGCGTTTATTGGGGGACCACCCCACCGCCCCCCTGGCTACGCGCCTGCTGTCAGATGAACATATTATGTTGATACCTTGTCCGCCCCGGAAGCTCAGGGGTTTAAGGTTTTAATTTACGGTCAGATTAGCATTCAGGGGTCCGCCTTAGCGCCCTAGACAGGGTCCAGGGGGCAGAGCCCCGGAAGTTCAGGAGTTTAGGCATTTAATTACGGTCAGATGAGCATTTTTTGATACCTAATTGTTACAATGGCAGGTCACTAATTGGCTTGGGGTCCAGGGGGCGGAGCCCCGGAATCTCAAGGGTTTTAGGCACTCAATTACGGTCAGATGAGTATCGAGGGGCCCACCTAAGGGCTCTTGGTTGGGTCCAGGGGGCAGATCCCTCAGAAGCTCAGTGGTTTTAGGCGTTTAATTACGGTCAGATGAGCATTTTTGATACCTTATTATTTGTGACACTAGCAGGACACTATTTGGCGTGGGGTCCAGGGGGCAGAGCCCCCAGAAATCAGGGGTTTTAGGCATTAAATGACCGTCATATGAGCATCTAAGGGCCCGCCTTAGGGCCCTAGGTGGAATCCAGGGGGCAGAGCCCTTAGGATTTTAGGCATTAATTTTAATCATGGTCAGATGAGCATATTTTGATATCCCATTATAATGTGACACTGGCAGTTAACTATTTTTTCTTTCTCGCTCTCTTTCTTTCTATTTCTCTTTAATATACTTTTTCAAAGAAAGTGTGGAGGAGGGGCTCGAGGATCCCGATCGCCGCCGTTCCGCGGGCCCTAATATGTAGGCATCTCAAGAAGCATTTTCTTGCCTGGCTGTAAATTTAGGAATTTGTCATTTTTCAACAAACGCATGAAGTGAGGAAAATTATCTCATTTCAGCATTATTTGTTAACCACCGTTATGGAATTATAAATAAACCACGTTTGAATTATATTTCTCCACCCCCCCCCCCCCCCCCCCTCCCCTATCAGTATGCCAGTGCCCCCCCCCCCCCCCTCCGATCTACACCTTGTTGGCGGGAAAATTGCAACTGATATCCCCCTTCTTTTCTTTTCTTCTTCCTATTTTGTCCTTCCCTTTATCTCCTCTTTATCTTTTTTCTTTCCCTTTCCTTTCTTCTCTTTTATTTTTTTATTGGGGGGGGGGGGAAGGGGGGAGGCAAGTCCTTCCCCCGATCTCCTTCTTCCCTCTTTTCTTTTCTTCTTCCTCTTCTTTTTTCCCTTTCTCTCTTTCCCTTCTTTTCCTTCTCTCTCCTTTTTTTTTTTTTCTTTTTTTTGCGGGGGGGGGGCCAAGGCACGCTCGGCCCCCCCTGGATCAGCGCCTGGTGACCTCGATGGCTCTCTGGGTGGTCTAATCCCTTCTAGCTGCAGTAGTAAAGCCTCCCTTTAACGAACGAAAGAGACAGAAAATTCGGTCTAAGATCGACTACGCAGCAAAGTGAAGTTGTACTTGTATAACTGCTTCGAAACGTGACAAACTCTGTGGAGGAGCTGAGCTGAATTCACCATCGCTCTTGGAGGCAGTAGGCCTAATTCCTAATCTAATACTAAAGTAATAGCGCATATAAAGACAAAAAAACACCTAGATAGACTAAATGCATTGAGTGCATCTGAGAAGTCGCCAAACATCATCAAAGCAAAAATGGATTTGTAAGTGATATGATATGATATGTACGAATGGTGTTGATAATGATATGTACGAATGTATAAAATTGATGAAACTCAAGGTTGCTTTGGCAACTAGCGAATGGAAATTTGCAAGTAAGAGAATACCATAACAGAGCTACCAAGTGTCACGCATTAGGCGTGACGTCACGCATTTGGAGGGTCTGAAAACGGCTCTCACGCACGGCGCGCGCGCTAGATTTAAAAAAAACGCCATGGATACCTATACGTGTGTTATACCCTCGCGCGCCGAAAAATGAAAATGTCACGCATTGCCGATCTTTTACCTTGGCGTCTCTGCCATAACTCATAACCATGATAACCAATCAAAAGTAGACCCTGATTTTTGTTCAAGTTGGGAAAATAGTTTTTTAAAAAATATATTTTGTGACTCGTAACTACATGTAGTTTGGACAAGTACTTATTTATCAAATATTTATGTGATATGATTTGTATCAAGATTCAGCTTGAAAATGGAAAATGTTTACAGAAATACCTTCACGAAAATTGACGTCTGTACGGCCAGTTTGGTAATGTATTCACAGACCTTTAAATCGCATTACGTAATCGGAGGGTCGGACAAACAAAGAACTCGCGATGCGTAGCAGCCTACACTTTGCGTGCACACAATACATGACTGCATGTGTTTGCTAGGTGTGATTGTACCGTTTGTTTTCGCTATTTTGAGAGAGAGAGAAGAACAAGGAGGCAGTTTCAAACTTGAATAATAAATATCTTTGAGATGTGATTTTGTTCTTCATACATTTGATCTTTAAAATCGCTGAGTCTTAGGCAAGAATAATAGGAAAGCATTGCTGTTACAGAACTATAGCGATTCACATCTTGCAGCCAAACCTGTTCGCCCAAGTCCCCGGTACAGGCAGCGCACGATACCCCCTCAAAAAGAAAAAAAACAAGGTCGATGATACATGCGACATTGGCTTGAAAGCCAGTAATGAAACAGAAAGCGAAGCACCAAAATATCAGTTAGCTAGCCGATATCGGTAATTTCCATTCAATTTTGCATTTACCTTAGCTTGAAACTGAGTACAAATTTGGACGTAGAAATGAAAGAAGTGATGAACTATTTTCCACCGTCGTTCGCACACACATGCTTGCAGAAGAATGTGCGTGCGCGCGTACCACGTGTTCGTGTAGGCGCGATTCACATTTTCATAATGAAAACAAATTTACGGATTAAAAAATGTCTGTAAAACGCCTCGATACGAACTATTTCAAGGCGGACGAGAAACGGCTAACGAGAAGCAAGCACAGTGAACGCAGAATCAATATTATTAACAAAAGTAACGAGAAATAATGATAATAAAGGTAATAATGATTACACTTTAAGACCGGTCTTTGTATTAATAAAATACTATTTATAAAATAATGTTGTCCGATGACAGAGAGCTAGAATAAGAATGATGAATAATGATAAACAAATACTTTTGAACGGAAAAAATGAAGAAAAACTATGAACAAGGAAAAAGAGTGTGTGAAGCAAAGATTGATAAATAATGATAGAGCAATGGAAAAGAATAATAAAAGTAATAATAAAAAACACTAATGATGGCAAGGAAGAAGAATCAGGATGATGAATAATTTTATTGTTTAAAATAAGATTAGGAATTAAGTTTGATTATCATAAAATAAAAGTTAATAATATTATAATTATGCCGGACCTTCGTTATTCAGGAAGCAATTATTATTATTTAAAAAGAACATTTAAAAATAAATTTGTTATTACATTTTCTATTAGGCTTCTACTCTTTGTTTGTTTAATATTTATATATTTTTTCTTTTTGTTCAAGTTGGTATGTTCTGTCTTCTTGCGTTGGTTTGACCTGAAGTCTAAAAACACATCATGAGCTGCCGAGAGCTAGCTAGAGGGGGATTGTACTCGAGCCTCTCCACATGCATTTGGCCATTGGAAAATATTAATCGAAAGTCTTCACAACTCTTAAAAGCCTTCAGTTTGCAACGATCATAAATACATGGTCCGCCATATTCTCTACTAGATAATTGAATACGTCATAGGTCCCAAAGTCAGGAATATCATCAAACTTAAGGGAGGTATGTAACTAGTTCACTTAACGAAAATCCTGTCCGTTATAATTTCCCCACACACAGTCACGTCTACCGAGTGACACGGACCCTGTAGGTCAGGGGCTATGGGCAGGCTGCAAATATTTTTTTTACACGCTAGCCTGGCCAGTTTCGCCATAATACTCGTAAAAGTGCGCTGGTGGTAAACCCTACATGTAGGCATGCACTACCACAGTTTAACTTGGTTGCTCTCTAGCTGAACGTTCGTTCGTTCGTGTCTCCTTAGATCAAGATTAATGTAAAGTTCCTAAATTAAAATACAATAAGTTTTTGAATTCCATCGCCCGTTATTTACAAGGGCAAGCTATGTCTTTATCTGATGATTGTCATGCATGATGTACATCGTGTATCATCATGCACCTCGCATGTAGGCTGCTAGACTAATATTAGTCGTTTCCATGGTGTTTATCATAGAAATGGCCAGGCTAGCGTGTAAAAAAAAATTGCGCGGGCAGGCTAGTCAGCTACTGCGGACGCTAATCTAATGAGTCTTTTTTTTGTGTATACCGTGGTCGAAACTCCTCTTTTTCTAAGAAAATAATGCAGCTGCCTGAAACTCAGCTTGATCAATGGCAAGTTGGAAGACATTTCCGGCCAAAACAGATATTCATATATATATACACGCAATTTTTATAGAAAGCTATGAATGCAATTTAATGAAATTTGATATGAAGGTTCATGGTATCAAAACACAGCCTAAGTTCGATTTCAAAGTATGTAGGTCAAAGGTCATAGCTCATGAAATATGCGAATCTGGTTTCCATTCGAGTAATGTTTGACGAATTTTAATTAAATTTTATATGAAGGTTCATGGTATCAAAACACAGCCTAAGTTCGATTTCGGAGTATGTAGGTCAAAGGTCATAGCTCATTAAATATGCGAATCTGGTTTCCATTCGATAACTTGAGTAATATTTGACAAATTTTAATGAAATTTGATATGAAGGTACATGGTATCAAAAGTTCAAAACACAGCCTTAGTTCAATTTCCGAGTATATAGGTCAAAGGTGAAAGGTCATAGCTCATTAAATATGCAAAAACACCTACCGGTAATTATATGTGAAAATGTGTTTAACTTCCTTGCCTAGTAATATAATAGTCCAATGGAGGTAACCTGCGAGGGGATGCTACGCTTTGCGTTGACTTGTTACAATAAAATTTAATTTTTAATTTTTTCACTGCCCATAGACTATAACTTAACGGAGCTGCAGCGAAGCATCCATCCGAAGTCGCCATTTTGTTTTCCATTTCATGCAATTTCGCATTACACCGTACATTGTGGTAGGGGTATCGGACACCAAATCTGCCTGCGATCAATAGTGTTTTAAGAGAAAATTACGATTATTTTGTTTTGTCAGTTTTTTGTTTTCCTTCTTTTTTTTTTTTTTCTCCCTCTTTGAAATGTCAAAGTTGGGGTGCGGCCTTATCGCCGGCAAATACGGTAAATGTATATTATTATAGGAGTACACTATTACACTAATTAGTAACAGCAGCTACATGTAGACCTAACAGGTTATTGCACATGTGCTAGGTAAATCTAAAACCAGGGTCTTATAGCGAGCCAGCTGTGTTTCACGCGGCCACATTCAAAATAACACCGCCAATTTTCAAAAGACCAGTTCACGGTTCTTAAAAACATGAAGAGGTATGTGCCCCTCATCAAATAGTACTATTGGGGTCACCTCTTGCACATAGTTTTAACCAGAACCTCTCAAGACAGTGTATACCGGTTGTTAATGGCAGTTTTAGGGAACTACGCCATCTACGGCGAGACAGAGAAAGTTCAGAGAAAGTGTTTTCGGAGTTTCGAGGCCAGTGGAAAGGCATATTAGTTTTCAACCTCTAGTTATCTGTTTAACCATTGTTTATCACGTTTTGAAGACTGTTACCATGGAAATGTGTTGTACCACAAGATCAAGGATGTGTTGGACCTGTGCAAATTCATTTGGAGGCACGGATGTGGCAAATAAAGGCGTTTAAATAATGCAAACTTTCGGTGCACGAGACCTCAGTCATTTTACGTCACATGTGTGTGGTATGTACATTGAACTATGAATGAAAACGTAGACGAAGATGGCGCTATATTAAATGGATGCAAGAGTGTATGGAGCGATGTGTAGACCCAGGCGTTGAAACTCATGCTGGATGTCGGGATCCATCGACATTATAACAGTTGAAAACTAGCAGAACTTGAAAATGAACTTATGAAGTACTTTTAAGACTATATTGAAAGATAAATAGAAGCCCAGTTTTGTGGAACTTATGACTTGAAGTACAAATGGTAGCTGGTTTATGATTTCATTGGAGCAATGTTTGCAGATTATGAGCTTACAATGGCGGAAAGCAATGATGATTTGGCATGGCTGTCATCAGCCCAAGCCCGTACTAGTAATCAGAACGAAAAACCAGACCAAACTACGCATGTAATTACACATACTGGCATATCTGGAGAAACAAGATCAACTCCACATGAAGAAAGTCGGGCATCGGACATGATATGGATACAATCTGAGTATGAAACAACAAGGTACGATGACGTGAAATCTAGTGACAGTGTGTCAAATATTGGACCGGCAACTGCAAGCTTCTTACCAAGAAGGAGGGATTCACGTGCTCAGTCTGTCACCAGCAATGCGAGTAGTACCAGAAGTTCTGCGTCACAGGCTAGGATTGAAGCTGCTGCGAGGCAAGCAGAACTAAGAATAAAGGCTGAAGCCTTACAGATGAAACATGATTTGGACAATGAAATGCAGCTCATCCAGAGAAGGAGGGAGCAGCTTGAGCTACAGACCGAGATAGCTGCAACAAACGCCAGACTTGCAGCCATTGAAAATTTAGAGGCGGAAAGTCAGCAAAGGCAGGTTGTAGAAGATCTTCGCCCAGAATACGAGGTTAAATGTGATATTCCAGCTACACCAGGACGTGCAGAAACACATGGAAGACCAAGTGTAGAGAATTATCAAACAAGTACAGCCATTCCGCCAGACACTCCAACGAAGAAATTTGATCTCACTGCCTACTTAATGCAGCAGAATGAGGTAGTGAGGCAGCAGAATGATCTGACAAAGGTGCTGGTAGAGTGTCACATGAGATCTTCCCTACCACAAAGAACACTTACTCCATTTCATGGTAATCCGCTGGAGTACAATGCCTTCCTGAGAGCCTTCCAACATAGCGTCGAAGAAAAGACTAACAATCCCAAAGACAGGCTTTACTACCTCGAACAATACACAAGAGGTGAGGCAAACACCATGGTGCGCAGCTGCATGTGCAATGTGAATGTTGAGGCAGCATACGCAAAGGCAAGAGAAATGTTGGAAAAGGCCTTTGGAAATAAATATCGCATCACAGACGCCATTATAGGAAAGGTAGAGGACTGGCCGGAAATAAAGGCTGATGAGGTAGAAAAACTGACCAGTTTTTCTTTGTGCCTGACAGAGTTGCTCAACACAGCAAAAGATCTAGGACAATGCCATGAGATCAATCATTCCCACAATATCCGGATGGTGGTGTCCAAGTTGCCATACCGCCTACGGGAGAAGTGGCGTCAAAGGGCAGACTACATACAAGAGGAAAGGGGCCTGTCCATTCAGTTTGCCGATGCAGTATCCTTTGTGTCCAAGGAGGCTCGAGTGCTCTCAAATCCTGTATACGGGAATATTAAAGGGCCACAAAGGAAGGCAGAACCCAGCCCTACGAATGCAAAGCCAAGAAATGAAAGGCGTGGCTTTTCTGCAAATGTAAACCAGCCAGACAACGTGTCAGTCAAACCAGAACAGTACTGTCTTTACTGCAAGACATCAACCCACATGCTAGACAGCTGTAAGAGACTTGGAGGCAAATCATACGGAGAACGTCTGCAATTTTGCAAGTCCCAGGGACTTTGTTACTCATGCCTGAAGAAGTCTTCGCATTTTGCAAGGGATTGCAAAAACAGGCTGGAATGTGCTGTGTGCAATTCGTCGCACCCTACGATTTTGCACAAGCAATACCAACAATACCAACGGGCGCCCACCAACCAAGAGCCACCACAAGAGCAAGCTACTAGTAATCAAGTGCCACACGAAGAGGAAGCCTCGGCAGTAGCAGATGAATCCATCTCAACCGAAAGGGTTAAACGAAGCTTGACCAGCATGGAGGAAGGATCGAACACACTCCCTATCATCATTCCAGTAACTCTACGATCCAGAACTACTGGTAGAAAAATAAGAACCAATGCCTTTCTCGACAATGGGAGTAATGCAGTGTTCTGCACACAAGAAGTCAAGGAGAGCTTGCAGCTTACTGGCAGGAAAGGGAGGATTCAGCTTCAAACCCTGACGGAGGATAGGCTTACCAATTGTGAGGTTATCAGTGACTTAGAGGTACTAGACTTGGAAGAAAAAACAAGCATCAACATTGACGAAGCATATGTGCAGGCCATTCCAATCAGCAAAACAGAGGTGCCATCATCCGCAGAATTGAATAAGTACTCGTATCTTCGTGGGATTCAACTTCCAGAACTCGATGCAGAAGTGGGCCTGTTGATAGGGAACAACATTCCTGAAGCTGCAGAGCCCTTAGAAGTGATTAACAGTCGAGATGGTGGCCCGTTTGCTTTCAGGACGGTACTAGGATGGGCAGTGTGTGGTGCAAAGAGAGCCAATCGACCCCAACGGATTTCATCTCACCGGATTTCGGTGAAAACTGACCTAAATGAACAGATGATCAGCATGTTCAACCGGGACTTCAGTGAGCGGTTAATTGAGGATACTCCTGAACGATCAATACAGGACCAACGGTTCTTGAACATTGTGGAAGGTTCACTACAGCATGTTGATGGACACTTCGAGATTGCCATGCCACTCAAGAACAAGAATGTCTCTTTACCAACAAACAAGCCACAAGCTGAGCAACGTCTACAACACCTGCGAAGGAAATTTGAAAGACAGCCACCCTTCCGTGAAGAGTACATGAAATTCATGGGAAAGGTTATGGACAGAAAATTCGCAGAGAAGGTCCCGGAAGACGAGATTCAGAGAGATGATGGAAGAGTGTGGTACGTTCCACATCATGGCGTCTTCCACCCACAGAAACGGAAGTTGAGAGTCGTGTATGACTGCGCAGCATCGTACAAAGGCCGGTCACTGAATACAGAACTCTTACAGGGGCCGGATCTGACAAATAGCCTCGTTGGTGTTCTTATCAGGTTTCGGCAGGACAAGGTGGCTGTAATGGCGGACATAGAAGCCATGTTCTCTCAGGTTCGAATCCCCAAGGATGATAGGGATCTCCTGCGATTTCTGTGGTGGCCTGAAGGAGACATCCAAAGACCAATTGAGGAGCATCGAATGACTGTGCATGTCTTTGGGGCAACATCATCACCTGCATGTGCCAACTATGCATTGAAGCGCACTGCAGATGGCCAGAAAGAAGATGTTGCAAAGATCATCAAGCACAACTTCTATGTTGATGACTGCCTCTACTCAACTTCTACAGCAAAGAAGGCCACAGAACTCTCCGAAGATCTGCAGGAAGCCTGTAGAAAAGGAGGATTTCACCTCACTAAATGGATCAGCAACGACAGAAAAGTCATAGAGGCCATCCCCAAGGAGGAACGGGCAAGTGGAGTCCAAGAGCTGATATTCGACAAGGTAAAATTACCACAAGAAAGGGCACTTGGAATTATCTGGTGTGCGGAATCAGACTCATTCAGTGTCAACATTCAAACCAAGCCACGTCCTTTGTCGAAAAGAGGAATGCTATCAAGTCTGAGTTCAGTTTATGACCCCCTTGGATTTGTAGCCCCAGTCATCCTAGTAGCCAAGGCTCTTCTTCAAAATCTGTGCAGAAAGGGAATTGGCTGGGACGAGGAAATCCCCAGAGCAGAAGCTGAACTATGGAAGGAATGGTTGGCAGATCTTCCAAGGCTGTCAGAGTTCAAGATGGATAGATGCCTTAGACCATCAGGATATGAGCAGGCAGAGGTCTCCTTACATCACTTCGCTGATGCCAGTGAGGTTGGCTATGGGACGGTCTCCTACCTTAGACTTGTCAACAATAAGAGAGAGACAACGGTTTCCTTCGTCATGAGTAAAGCAAGAGTGGCACCAATCAAACAAGTCTCCATCCCTAGAATGGAGTTGACAGCTGCATGTGTTGCCGTGCGAGTTAACCAAATGCTCAAAAGGGAACTGACAATACAGGTGAAGGAAACATACTACTGGACAGATAGTATGACTGTTCTGCGCTACATCCAGAATGAAACAGCAAGGTTTCAAACATTTGTAGCCAACAGGTTAGCAGTTATTCATGACGGGTCCATTCCTGACCAATGGCGCTATGTGAACACCAGCCTCAACCCAGCTGATGTTAGTTCGAGAGGGATGAAGGTGCAAGAATTCTTGCTAAGAGAAGATTGGAAGAACGGCCCAGAGTTTCTTTTGCACTCGGAAGAAGATTGGCCCAAGACAAATGATGAAGTCACAGATGATGTAAACGCACCACTTGAAATCAAGAAGAACTGTATGATGGGTTCAACAAAGACTGGAGGAGAAGAGTGCGCCGTGAACAAGTTGATATCACACTACTCAGATTGGACAAGATTACGAAGGGCAGTTGCTTGGTGGCTAAGGCTCAAAGAAAAGCTGAAGGAAAGGGCCAAGTTGTCCTCAGATAAAGTGTGTACTGGCACCCTTACAGTAGCAGAAGTGAATGGTGCAGAACTGGCTATTGTCCGGTGGGTGCAATTTGAGTCCTTCCAGGAAGAAATAGAAGCCTTAAATCAGAAGGGAAATCAACAGTCAGGAAAGGCCATACGCAAGGGCAGCAGCATCATAAAGCTAGATCCAGAACTGCATGACAAAGTACTGAGAGTTGGCGGACGACTAAGGAATGCCGAGATTGATGGAAATGCAAAACATCAGGTGATCTTGCCCAAAAAGCACCATGTGTCTACCTTGATAGTAAGACATGTTCATCAAAGTGTAGCACATCAAGGTCAAAACCATGTGCTAGCAGAACTTCTTCAGAAGTATTGGATAATTGGAGCAGGTGTGCTGACAAAGACAATCATCAGAAAATGTGTTACATGCAGAAGGTACCAAGCCAAAACAAACACACAAAAGATGGCAGATCTTCCAAGGCCTAGGGTTGCAGCATGTGAACCACCCTTCACATATACAGGCATGGACTATTTCGGACCTTTCGAGACGAGGCGTGGTCGAAGCATGCAGAAACGTTATGGTGTTGTGTTCACCTGTATGACCAGCCGAGCGATACACATAGAAGTGGCAAGCAGCTTGGACACCAGTTCTGCCATAGATGCCATAAGACGATTTGTTAGTCGAAGAGGTTCTGTCAAGACAATGTATTCAGACAATGGCACAAATTTGGTGGGTGCCTGTAGTGCATTGAAGCAGGCTCTACAGGAATGGAGTCAGGAGCAGATCATGAACTTTTGCTGTAATCGTGGAATTCAGTGGAATTTCAATCCACCTGCTGCATCACATTTTGGAGGAGTATGGGAACGACAAATAAGAACTATCAGAAAAATCCTTCATGCCATACTACATGAGCAGTACTTGAAAACTGCCCAGAGTGATGAACAGCTTCACACTTTAATGTGTGAGATAGAGGCAGTTATAAACAGTCGGCCCCTAACCAGAGCTTCAAATGACCCCAATGACCTGGATGTCATTACACCTAATCATCTACTACAGGCCAAGATGACTACAAGTCCACCCCCAGGGCGCTTCTCAGAGAAGGATGTATACTCTAAGAAAAGATGGCGGCAGATGCAGTTACTAGCAGATACCTTCTGGCGGAGATGGGTGCGTGAGTACCTTCCTACCTTGCAGCAACGGCAGAAGTGGGCCCAACCAAATCGCAGTCTACAAGTGGGAGACGTCGTCTTGATTGCTGATAAGGACGCGCCTAGATGTTCCTGGCAGATGGGACGAGTGGAGGAAGTATATCCGGGTAAAGATGGTCTAGTTCGCAGTGCAAGGATAAAGACAAAATCCACAACACTCACGAGGCCAGTGATAAAGCTGTGTTCGCTCCTGGAAGCAGAATAGTGCTCAACTTGTATCTTTTTTTGGTGAAGTTTGGATCACTGTGAATTTAATTTGGATCAAAAAAAAAAATTGGAGCCTTGCTACCACCATGTGGAATGTGATAAAGTACCTTTGTGAAATTGGTGCGAGCCAAGCGCCGCCAATGAAATTTATTTTGTCATCAACGTCGACTTTTGCAACCGCCCTGTGGAATGTGATATAATACTTTGTGAAATGGTGCGAGCCAAGCGCCGCCAATAAAAATTATTCTGTGATCAACGTGAATTTATTTGGATCAAGAGCATTTTCAGCAACTATGAAGCACCGAGTGTTAAAAGCAATTCATAAATCGCGAGTCGAGTTCCTTCCGTGACGGAGAATAATTTGGATTGTGATAAAATACATTTGTGAAATTGGTGCGAGCCAAGCGCCGCCAATGAAAATTATTTTGTGATCAACGTCAATTTATTTTTTGGATCAAGAGCATTTCCAGCAACATTAAAGCACCGTGTGTTGAAAGCAATTCATAAATCGCGAGTCGAGTTTCTTCTGTGATGGAGAATAATCTACTCAGATAAACAAGTTGGATGCAGATTCAAGTGTTTGAAGCGTGATAAATGATCAGCTGGTAAAGTAATTTCAGAAGAATCTCACTAACTGCAAACTTCGAACAAAAACAAGACATATGAAGAACAATTTGTGATGTCCATGTTCCATAAACTTTCAGAGAATAGCAACAAGACAGGAGGACATTATATAAAATGTTTACATTGAATGAGTATTTAAGATTTTGTGAAATTGAATAAGTTTTTTATTTTTTATGTTTTGTCATGCTAAACAATGTTTTTAACGTTTGATAAAATTGCAAAATTATGTTTTGTATTTTGGCAGGTATTAAAGCATAGTGGTGCAGTGACACTATTTGTTTTTTGATCAGCCACCTCGATTTCATATAATTCAGATTTGGAATTATCAGTTTGGAGAAAGTTTTAGATTTCCAAAGGTAGATATGCATTTTGTGCAGGAACAATGGCTGACTTGTTCAATTCAAATTAGTGTTACTTACAGGTTGTAATACATGTACAATGTAGCTGTGTTTGTACGTAGGTTGGATTCCATGTCACACCAAAGCTGGATAAAGTTGAACTTGTTTTGTGAATTTGTTGGGATAAAAAGACCATTAGAGTAATCACTAGAAAGAAGTGCACATACAATTTGGTGATGTGAATTATTGTTACATTGTTACATTTGTTGAATACCTGACAACAAGACATTGTCATACAGGTGTATATGTTTTCTAACATTTGTAAGACAGATTGTATATCAATTAATAATTGTACCAACTTTAATAACAAAGATTTCTTAAATGATGAGTTTGTTTAAAGTCATAGTTTACTCAGCATAATGTTTGTTGACAATACATCATAGTTGTTTGTTTGTACACAGTACCATGTGAACATAGAAAGAGTTGAGAATATATGACGAAAGTACCGTCAATCCCTGTTTAAGCAAACACTGGGATCAGAACACATTATTATAGCCATGGGAGTTTATGTATTATGTTTATTATATCAAAGGCTCATGGTTTTGAATGGCTTTGTTGTAAGGTATTATTGATTTTAACTTTAGGTTAAAAACTGATATACAATGGTATAATTGGTTAATGTATCTAATAGTTAGGGAGTAAACTGAAGTTATGATAATTTCAAGACTTGTACTTTATTGATGTGAAGATATTGCATGGTTAATGAATGTTTGATAATTTGACTGGAATGCAATTTTAAAGAAATCAGTTTTTTGTTCTGAGACACAGTTAAATGTTTTTTGTTTGTTTTTTGATAATTACCAATGGCAAGGTATAACATTGGTTTGTTGAGTGAAGAGCTTGTATTCATAATGTATTAAGGGGGAAATCTACATTAGTAACGAATACCGGTAGGTTAATAAGTAAGTTGACTAGTGTTTGTTTAATTTCTTTTGCAAAAAAAAAATAAAAAATACCAAAAACGAAACAAAACAACAAAAAGGGTGTACTTACAGATGAGAATTTGCATAGTTGCATGAATATGCAGCTACTTACGCATTATAGTTTGACTTGAAATTTTGTTGGCTACATGATGGTAAATTGTTGAGGGAACGCAAGAAGCATTTATTGGCGAGTAGTGGTTTATCATGAATTCAGGTCAATGGATTTTCGATCATGTGTGAGTTTCGCTATTAGATTAATGAAGCAGGATATTCTTTAGAAACATACAGGCTAGTATGCATGCTGGCATTTTAAGGTTTGAGAATAATCACTTTGGGAATAATTGTTTGTTATGCAAGGAATACATGTATAATGACCATTGTTTGTGTGAAGGACACCTGAGGCAGAGATGCATTACTCATAGTAAAGTTAAAGGTACATGTATGGTATCACATTCATCATACAGTAAGTGTCTTTATAGTAGTAAGACGACTTACAGGTTTATGTTCAGAGTTGATACATTTGTTGTTGAAGTAAGGATTAGTAATTGTATTGTTTAAAGTGAAGACAATTAAGGGGCCGGAATGTTAATGGCAGTTTTAGGGAACTACGCCATCTACGGCGAGACAGAGAAAGTTCAGAGAAAGTGTTTTCGGAGTTTCGAGGCCAGTGGAAAGGCATATTAGTTTTCAACCTCTAGTTATCTGTTTAACCATTGTTTATCACGTTTTGAAGACTGTTACCATGGAAATGTGTTGTACCACAAGATCAAGGATGTGTTGGACCTGTGCAAATTCATTTGGAGGCACGGATGTGGCAAATAAAGGCGTTTAAATAATGCAAACTTTCGGTGCACGAGACCTCAGTCATTTTACGTCACATGTGTGTGGTATGTACATTGAACTATGAATGAAAACGTAGACGAAGATGGCGCTATATTAAATGGATGCAAGAGTGTATGGAGCGATGTGTAGACCTAGGCGTTGAAACTCATGCTGGATGTCGGGATCCATCGACATTATAACACCGGTATTTGTATATTAACCAAGTAACAGTAACACGTTACCTTGGCAGGCCCCTGCGCCTCTCCGCATCGAGAGTCGTAACAATTTGGGACAAACAAACCCTAACTTTGGGATACATTTTCAGTACCTTACCCAGCTCTGATTTAACTAGAAAAGAAAGCATGCGATCGAGGAAACTGTGTGGAGTTGACTGCCCTCATCTCTTCTCTTCTTTCTGTTTGCCTGTTTTGTTTGTTTGTGTTTTGATTGTTGGGGGAAGGGGGGAGGGGGAGGAGAAGACTTAATCTATAATACTCATTCAGTATAATGAATTTGAAGTCTTATGCTGTGTATTTAACTGTGATATGTTTTTCTGAGGGCAGTACAATACATTTTGACGTTATAAGTATAACATCAAAATGTAAAGAAATTGTTGGTCTATAAGTTACGAATATGAGTTACATCAATTAAAAGAAAGATGTATGGTTTTTTGTTTGTACCAAATGAATGCAGTAAAGAATGCCCCAAAAATGATTATTATAATTAATCTATAATATTCATTCAGTATAAATAATTTGAAGACAATTATGTACTATGTATTTAACTATAATATGTGTTTCTGAGGGCCGTACAATTTTCGTTACATTTTGATATGTTCATTTTCACAGTGTGTAACTCTGAAATTTGAACATTTTTATCTCTAGTGATCTCATAAAGCTACAGAATTCAAAGATATTTTGAAAATATAAGTTCTTAGTCAATGAAACTTGGACTATAGGGTTACCAAGTATCCCCAATCATGTGAGTAGTATTTCAGGTCACTAAGTTAAGGTCAAAGGTCATTTTAGGTCAACAGACTTAGACTTTGTTGAGGCATCAACATCAAGATTTTGAATTTTTAGCATATATTTTCAAAATTGTTTATTCAAATTCTATGAAACTTGTACGCAAGGGTTATCAAGTATCACAAATCATATGACACAAATTCCAGGTCACAAGGTCAAAGGTCATTTTAGGTCAGTAGATTATGTTTTCACAACTTAATATGAGAATTGATAAATCATTTTTTGTATTTATTTGTTCATATTTCATTCAAGTTATCGATCGTGGTACAATTAATAGTAAATGATTCTTCTGATGATTCTTAGTCAATATTCACTTCAAAATGTGATTATATTCAGAGGATTTCATTTTGGGGGGCCTGCTAATGGGCCACCCTGCCTATAAATAATGTTCCAACCTCAATTTTTCATCATATCGAATTGCGTAATGCAGGCGAGACCGCCGAGAGCATTTCCCTTGTTTAAATACCTAGACCGATGTGTTTCATGTTAAATCTGCATGGCAATCATACGTTAGGATGTGCAGGCTCCCTTGAAGTTGAAGGTAAATAGATATCCAGTTAATTTTTTTCAAGACTTACTAATAACAAAAAAAAACTTGTTTCGGAGGCTTCAAACTGTAGTTAACACCATATTTTTTGCTATTGTGATTTTATAGATAGGGGAATGTTTACAGTTTTCCTGTTTTATGTTTGGTTTTGGTCTAATAAAGTGCAGGAATGTGTTAGATGTTATTGGCTTTTCATATATTTAAAGATTTACAAGTAGTCAGTATTTCAGAAAGAAATTTTACACCAGTGCTAGGAGTATTCACCTGTTTCAAACCTTGATAATGTAAGAATCGTTCACCAAATGATAAACAAATTTAATACGTATAGATCTTCCAAGCTTTATGAATATTTTAATATATAAAGTATTAAAATGAATCACGATATTTTCCCAAATTATAAGACATCCTTAATGTTTATCCAATTTGTTTCGGAGGCTTCATTTAGTGTTAACCACATGTATTATGCTCGTTGCCAACCCCTTAGGATCAAATTGCATAGGCCATGCCATCCAAAGACCATTTGTAACAGTAGGAGAGAAATTTGGTGGGCAAAGAACCCTCTAGAATTGTTAGGGAAGCAGTGTGTACAACCCCTTTTAAGACAATGGAATAATAATAATAATAATATTCGGTTCTTGTATAGCACATATTGAACGTCTCTATGCGCCAAATGTTGAAATTATTTCCCCGGCTTTAGCATGGCTTCCATTACGGCGCTTAAGCATTTCAAGGAATTAATTCCTGCCAGGTACCCAATTTACCTCACCTGGTTCGAGTGTGGCAAATGTAGATTAATGTCTTGCCAAAGGACTTTAGTGCCGCGGCAGGACTTAACTGCAGACCTTGTCCACGACAATAGACCATGAAGATATTGACAAGGTTAGAGCAACATGTGCTAGCAACATCATACCAGATAGCATCTCTTCCAGACAGTTCTCTCATTTCCTTACTGTTATCCACAAGAATATAGAGGTAAGAACTGTATATTTTGTCCTTAAACTACTTTACTTGTACTTTTTTTAAATTTGTTATTGTAATGGAACTGATGTGTGAAAGTTTATAAAGTTTAGATTAGTCACTAAAAATATAGTGAGGCCTAGTTAAGATCTGTATTGTACATGTACCTTTATCATACTCAATGTTTGTGGTTTTAAAATTTGGCTGACATCCAAATATAGTTTGATTCCTGTTGGTGTGCAGCCTAAAAAAATGCTCCAAATCTCATTCATCTTGTGACATCTGTAAATCATTAGTGAGCTAACAAGAGACGGTATGTACAACAGCTTAACCAGATCTGATCGCCTGTATACAATCATGAACCTAATTATGTCTATGATACAATAGACCATACAATACCAACATATGAGTTGCTATGTCAGAAGTGGTGTAGCATCACCAGGAAAAGAAAGGTAATGTGGAGGTATATGTGAGCATGTGCTGAGCTAGAGAAAGTTACATACCAATTTCTCTTGTTAGCTCACTAATGATTAACGGATAGATGAATGAGATCTGGAGCATTTATTTAGGGTGGAGCTTAGCAGGTCTGAGAAAATTATTGTAAAATATTTAAAAATCTATGAAATATGTTTATAACAAATTATGAGTTGTATGCAGCCCTGCACATAAACATGAATCAACTTATATTTGGATGTCACCTGACCTTTTAAAGGTTTGCCTCAGTACCAAATGTTCAAATTAGACTCCTGATATACATGTACATGTGTGTACATGCAGTGTATACAGGTCTATGGCTATGCACAATGGTAGACAATGAATGAAATCCTTGTACTTATTACAATTTTGAACAGGCTATTCCTGCAAATCCATGGTCAAAACAGATTAAAACAAGTCTGTCATTATTAGTACTTAATAAAGAGTTGTGTAATGTACACATTAAGCATCCTTAGTGATGGTGCCCATTTAGACTTTCTTTATTTGAGAAATACTTTGACAAAAAGATTTTTCTAAAATGTATATGAGCAGGTGTTGTGGTACTTAACAAAGTTAACAGCGTGAATTAAAATAAGGGACTGTGAGATATTTCAAGGAATTGAAATGGATTCTGAAAGCTGTTTTTCTGTGTTTTAATGAAAGTTTGTACATGTATTTGCTATATTCTTATTTTGCTACTAGGTAAAAGATGTGATTGATGACAAAGTCAAATTCATGCGCCGGAACAGCAATGGTCTGTATGAATTTACAGAGGACTGTGAAGCCCATCAGCCTAAAAAGATGTAATACAGAAGATGACTCTACCAACCATGACCCCAGCCGGCAGAGCTTACCTTTATAATTTTGAAGGAGAACTGGACATGTTGGCAGATAAATTTCTTTGAAATACGAAGTAGAACACAATTGTGTTCCAGGACAATAACCTGTAAATACATGTACTTACCATGCTATTGGTTTCAAAAATATGAATGTCTGTGTAAATGTTATAACACACAACAAAGCCACTGTGCAGAAATTTAATTCTTTGCACTAAGAATAAATGATGACAAAGACGCAAGCGAAGGGTAATGATACATTGCTATGAATTAACATAAATGGTTTCTATGTGAACAAGTATTTTAAGTGCTTTACTTTCATTTCAATATTTTATCAAAACTTCAAAAGTAAGGTTAAATTTTGCTTTATATATTGCCTTTGTAGTTGACAATAACGTGTGTTAAGTCTGTTAACATGTTTGAAGTCTCTGAAACACTACTTTTAAAGGGATCGTTTAACAATGTTAAATCTGAGATACACGGTCCTACATGTTACCAGTGTCTGTGATATGGTGTAATATTGAAGCCCTAAAAAAAATCGCGCTTCAAAATGATCATGAAGTGCCTCAAAAAATTAAAAATCTTTGAGTGACCGGTTTTACCATACTCGTTTTCCCCAATAAACTGTAGTGTTATGAAAAACGTTCAACGAACGGTTTTCAAAATTTGTAATTCCAATCATTAATATCTTGATAATCAGGCAGGCGATCGGCTTGTAAAAGTCATGGAGTTCCTGACTGACTAAAGGTTTATAATTATCATTGCAGCATGAGCTAAATCAAGTATTATTTCTAAAGGATCTAAGACAAAGTTACCGGATCCCTTTAACTGATCCTATACATGTATATGTTCCCTGAATGTTTCAACTTTGATATGAGAAAAGTGATTTCCTTGGAAATTACATACTTGACAATATATTTCCCTGAGTATCAGCAAAGATTTGAAATCCACATGGATTCTATTAAGTGACTTTGCAATGTTTGCGAACTGAACAAAAATCTCATTGTATTAAGTAGCCTAGTATTAAGTAAAGATACTTTGTAACATACATGTTCTGTATATTAACAAGTATTTTTACTCTGTAAACAAATGTTTTAGGTGTTATATTAGTAATTTAACATATCATTAACAGTAAAGTTGAATTTTTCTTAATCTGTTACCTAAAGTAATGGACAACATTTTATGTTAACATGATTGAAGTCTCCGAAACAGACATTGTTGCTAACCTGAAGCCTCCGAAACACACACATAAGAAATTTTCAACTTCCTCATTTGAAATGCAATTTCTTTGGAATTTGCATTGGTAATTAGCCCTCACTGAATGGTATTTGTATAATAATTTTTATTTTGCTTCCCCTCTCGGAAGATAGGTAAATTTGAAAAATTAAATGTCAGTCATATTTTATCTTAAATTTAAAAAAACGCATTGAATTTTTTTAAGACCAAATGAGTTTGACCAAAAAAGCTTTTTAAGCTTTGAAGTACTTTAGAATAGCAAATGAAAAATTGCAATTGAATTATGTTTGCTGAACAAATTTTGTCATTTAAGTTAATAGAATTAAAATGTTGTTTTTGTTCAAATTTATTGTATTTGTCACAGTTGTTCATTTATTTTTCCAGGTTTCTCATGTAGTTTAAGCTCCAGAACAACAAAAAATCCATAATTTAGACATTTATAGTAATAATTTTGGTAGAAATGTTTATGGAAACATATTTTGTAATGTTGACCCTGTTTGAGAAAAGTTACACCCTTTACTGTGAATATGACCATTGTATTATCAATTAATGAAGATGTAGTATGATATATTTTATTTTTTGTACTGAATGAATGCAATAAAGATCGAATGCTATTAAACAAAAAAGAACTGGAATATTCCAGTTCCGGTGCGAGTAACTCCTGGGGCGGTATTCTGAACCCTGTGTTATCTCTAATATTGTTGTATCTTTGAAGATAAGATAAAGTTGGTATTTTGAAAATTGTAACTTTTGTTTTATCTTTTGATGTATTTTTTCTCTCATCTCTTTGGCCGTGCCTGCGCTCAAATTTTTGTGGGCTTGTAATTGTGCGTATTTATTATTAATAAAATGGCGCCTAATCCGGCGTCATTCAAATATGCACACAAGAGATATATGACAAGATATCTGGTATTCTGAAAGATTGGTATGCGCTGGGAGTGCATCTTCAGATATGGCAGAAAGTATTTCTATTGGTTGACCTACTTAATCATGCTTATATATAATAGATCTTCATGATTGGTAGGGTCAATAAAAATGGCAGGTCAAACATAAGATAGAGGCAGTCCTTCAAGAGATAAAAGGGAATGATTTTCAGAATACCAACTTACAACAATATTAGCGCTGTACTATCTCAGGGGAGTGTTTCACAAAGATTAAGATCGACTTTAAGTTGTACTTAACTACGGCAGGCCATTCATATGCCACTGTTTGCTCTCACCATTATGATATTTAGATAATATTTTTTCCTTCAATAATATTATCAAAAAATGTAAATTCTGTCGATTTGTGACAATAATTTGTACATCCATTGAGAGACCAATGCCAGTAAATGGTGAGAGCAAACAATACTAATACGTGGCATGAACCGCCTGCCATAGTTTAGTCCAACTTAAAGGTATTACAAAGTTTTGGGAAATTTTGAAAAATGGGTGGATATTGATTCTTAACAATTTTGATATATTTGGATGCCCCTGTAGATGTATTAAAATCACCTAAAAATTTAGCCCCTAAAACACTTCTGCTTTCGAGAAAAATTGAATATAAAGATTTACCGGTGCTCCCGGTAAATTTTGATAAATTTCAAATAGCTCCTACGGCCGTACAATGGTAGCTGCGACCATGAAAATCTCAGAGTATATAGTTGTGGTATATAATTTCCGAACGAGAATAGCTAATCGGTCGATTTTGGTCAATAAACATTGTTTTATAGCTTAATTAATATCTTGAACTTGAGAGGGAGCTATTCAACATAAAGTGTTTATTATTTACAATTTCATAACTTTAGAGTGGATTTCGACCCCGACAACGATCAATGAATATTGTAGGAACGCATATGCTTCCAATATTTTCATTTGAACCAAATCCATGACCCCATACCAAAACTTTGTATTACCTTTAATGTCGATCTTAGTCTTTGAAAAACACTCCCCTGGAAGATGCAACAAAAGATAACACAAAACAATATAATACACCCTTTCACGGTTAAGGCCGCCATTTTAATTTGTGAGTAAACATTGCGTCATCAATATTTTCAGATGCGCATGTATTTGTTGCGTCACTGCCTGTGCTGTACATGTAACGCTCACATGATACAGGTAAACAACTTTGCTGACTCGTAATTTATTGTCGGTGCATGCGCACTCTCGTAAGGTTACAAGAGTGCGCCTGCGCAGACATTAATTGCCGCCATTTTAATTTACGAGTAAACAAGTTTGTTTACTCGTAAATTAAAGTGGCGCCATATATCAATATGATGTGAGCGCGCTTGCAGCGCAGGCAGTGACGCAACAAAACATATGCGCATCTGAAAACATTGAATTAAAATGGCGGCCTTAACCGTGAAAGGGTGTATGCCGCCAGCGTCTTTTTTTTTCCTAACCTAGCTATCCTACCGCTGCATTTGATTGGCTAAATAGGAACCTAGACGTCATGCGCTAGTCGTAAATATTCATGATACGCACGCACATGAGATGTCATTCAAAAATTAAGTGCAAACTTCAAAGCTATGTTTTCTAAAGCCCATCTGTACTAGTTTACAGAAGGGATTAGACCACCCTAGTTGCAAGGTCACTGACAGGTGGTTATCAAATCAGCTCTCACTTAACATAATAAAAAGAGGAGGACCAAAGGTCACTGATTAGGAATTGTTTGATATATAGAGGGAGCAAGTAGTAGTGCAGTGGGGCTTTAAAATAAATGACATTGCGAGAAAATCAGGAGGCTTACCGTCAACAATAGACTACCCAGGTCGTAACTTGTCCATAATCATTGCGACATACTGGTTAGTCCAGAATCTGGCCGATTTTATTTTGATCTCCACCACAGTCCACAGCCAACCAACGCAAATATTCATTTATTCAAATATTAATATTAAGGTTACAAAAAGACACATACGACCCCTGATGTACATGTGTAAAGTTTCAACGTAGAGGGTAATATGTATACCCAGCTACGTTCGGTGCCTGTAATCGGGCGTCTGTATCTTTTGCATCAAAATCAATATTTTTTATATTGCATGATATAATTGTAATTTGCAATCATTGACATGTACAGCATTTATTGGTTAATAATGAAAACAAAGGACCATTACTTCAATGATACATGTACACGGTATTTGCTTAACGGTGTACAAACCGCACCTTTTTGTCTCGCCTGCGTAGCAAAAAAGCGAGACATAGGCGCCGCTTTTCCGGTGACGGCGGCAACATCAAAAACTTAACCTAAGGTTAAGTTTTTGAAATTTTAGTATAATTTTGAAAGTATAAGTTCTCATTCAATGAAACTTGGACTAAAGGGTTATCAAGTATTCCCAATCATGTGAGCAGAATTTCAGGTCACAAAATCAAGGTCAAAGGTCATTGCAGGTCAACAGACTATGTTGTGGCATCATCATCGAAAACTTAACCTCGGGTTAAGTTTTTGAATTTTTAATATAATTTTGAAAGTATAAGTTCTTATTCAATAAAACTTACACTAAAGGGTTATCAAGTATCCCCAATCATGTGATTAGAATGTCAGGTCACTAAATTAAGATCAAAGGTCATTTCAGGTCAACCAACTTAGACTCTTTTGTGGCATCAACATCAAGATTTTGAAATTTTAGCATAATTACAAAAGTCTTTGTTCAAATTCCATGAAACTTGTACACAAGGGTTATCAAGTATCACAAATCTTATGACGCAAATTCCAGGTCGCAAAGTCAAGGTCAAAGAAAAAAAACATGAAAAACTTTGCTAAAATGGATCTATTTCTGATATTTTTTTTTTTTTAAATTGTCGGCCGCCATCTTGAAAAATTGCCCGAATGTCAGGGAAAATGTACTGAGCGGCCATTTTGAGCGGCCATTTTGAAAGGGGGAAGAAAAAAAAAGGCCTCCTTCCTATTTTTCGAAAACAGGACGCTAAACATGTTTTTTTTTTTTTTTTGGCCTTACACATTCAGCTGCACCTCGCAGTTAAATGAAAGGCCTTCCCGCGTGTATGGCACGCCTTTAGGGAAACAAATAAATATATGCGACACTTTCAAAAAATATATTTCACTCAAATGTATATATTCGACACTTTCAGAAAATATTTGACAAGTTTTATTTGACAAGAATTTTATTTGACATAAATTTCATTCGACACATTGTTCGTCAAAAATTGTATTTGTCAACAAATTTATTCAACAAAAATTTTATTCGACAAAATTTCATTTGACAAAAATTTCATTCGACACAAATTTCATTCGACACAAATTTTATTCGACAAAATTTCATTCGACACAAATTTTGTTCAACAAAATCTTATTTGGCACATTTTGTTTTGTTCTACAAAAATATTATTCCAAGGAATTATTTTACTTTTTATTCGACAATAAAGATATTCAATGAAAAAGATGTATTCAACAAAGGAGCTATTCGGCGTTCGATACATAATGCATGCCACGAAAAAGTATTCGTCTCAAAAATTTCATTCGACACAAATTTTATTCGACACAAATTTTATTCAACCAGAATACATGCGATACTTTACACAACCACCTGAACCGTGCAGTAGTACACGCGCGCGCAACGGGTAGTCTGCAAGCACAGACACTAATTTAACACTTTATTAAAAAATAATTGTGCCTTGAGAGAAGCCTAGCTCAGCTACCTACTGGGTGTGTCAGGAGCAGCTATAGTACATGGCCAATGGTAGTCTTATAGTGCAGACTCTCTTTTAAGACTGACCAGGGTTTGTGCCTGCAAACTACACAACAGGCGCGTTTACGGTACAAAGACTAGGAAGGCCTATAGCCTCTGGTCGGACCCACGCACCGACATGTAGGTAGTCTAGGCATGCAGCGCGGCTACATATACATGTAGCGGGGCTAGCTGGCTCAGGCAGGCCATCAATTTATCCTATACTTTTGCTTTGTTGATGTTATTTAACATTATACACTGTATGTACTTTTAATGCCCTGCATTTTCCAGTAAAATGGAATTGTCCGGGGCTTTTGTATCTTCTCCTTTGTTGTGCAAGTTTGAACAATAAAGTGATGTTTAAAAAAGAAATGTTTTTATTATTCTAGTTCCTAACTATACAGTCAACAGCTCTACATGCACATGTGTATATAAGACGCACGTGCGGGTGTTAAAGTGACACACTGGTTATTGAATCTACAGACCTACTTTTGTGGGGGGGGGGTGTGCACATACTGCACCCCTATTAAAACGGATGAATATTTTTAATGTAAATGCAGCTCGGTCAATTCATGTTCCAGTACAAACATAACAACTTGCCACCTGTCTATGATGACTTTTTTATACAGAACTCTTCTATGGCAAGAAATGTAAGTATAGCTAAGACTTTCTTACAAAAACGGAAAGCCTTCAATTGGCCTATATGTTATGGAGTCATGTTCCACCTGATATAAATTGTCCTTCATTGTATTCATTGATGCTAAGTTAATGTTATTCCTGATACTCAAGTAAGGTCATCATTAATTTTTTTAAACATTCACGGAAGCACTTCCCCCCCCCCCCGTCTTTGATATTTTCTCCCTCTTCTTTCTCGTTATTGGTACCACCTCATCATTTGACTTTATATACCTTTGATTGTATAATTTGTTATTATTATTGGGGGGGGGGTAGTCCGACTACCCTTTCTACCTTTGCTGATTTGTTTCTATTTCAAACATAACTTGGAGTCGTTTTATTGCATGTATGTATTTGATTTTATGTATTTTCCTATGTTTTGCATTTGTGGATAAATACATTGAATTGCATTGAAGTTCAATGGCCTGCTTTCAAAAGAGTATGTATACAGTATAATTTTATATATGAGTATATTACCTACTTTATTAATTATTAACAGTGGGTAGGATTGTTTGCATGAGGATGATGAGAAGAGGGAGGGCAAAGTGATGTAGACTGGAATTGAATGGATAGGGGATAGTGGTGGTGGTGGTGGTGGGGGTGGCGTTATTGGAATATAAAGGAGTGTATATTACCTACTTTGTTTCCATGTACCTCCCCCCCCCCCCCCCCCATCCACTAGCTCTTTACCCGGGGTGACTACATCAGTATGCCCACACCTTCATTTGTATCACCCTAAAACAATCTATATAGTAAATGAACAAATGAACAAAGTAGGTAATAGACACTAATTTGTACCCCCTTAACGCCCCCCCCCCCCAACAAGCCCCTAACCATCCAGGCTACATGACTTTGCCCTCCCTCTTCTCATCTCTCATCACCCTCAAACAATCCAAACCCACTGTTCATTGACCAGAGGCTATAGGCCGCGACGTGGATCTATAGTCTTCGTATCGTAAACGCGCCTGTTGCGCGGGTGTGCATGGTAGACGTTTAGTTTTGTGAAGTATCGCATGTATTCTGGTTGAATAAAATTTGTGTCGAATAAAATTTGTGTCGAATGAAATTTTTGTCAAATGAAATTTTGTCAAATAAAATTTGTGTCAAATAAAATTTTTGTCGAATGAAATTTGTGTCGAATAAATTTGTTGACAAATACAATTTTTGACGAACAATGTGTCAAATGAAATTTATGTCGAATAAAATTCTTGTCAAATAAAACTTGTCCAAATATTTTCTGAAAGTGTCGAATATATACATTTGAGTGAAATATATTTTTTGAAAGTGTCGCATATATTTATTTGTTTCCCTAAAGGCGTGCCATACGCGTGGGTTTTTTAACACGGACCTGGCTTGATTTTTTTTGTTTTTAAAGGGTGAAAAAGGGGTGCGGTTAATACACCGTTAATTACGGTATCTTTTTTTGTTCTTTATCAAATTCAGTAATTAATCAAATCAATTAACCTTGATATCTACCTCTCTCTTACTCTTTTCACACTTGTTTTGCTTAACCCCGTACTTTGCTTAGTCCCTTACTATCCTTAACCCTGGACTAACTTTTTTGGCTTTTCTCACTGTAATTCCTTAGCCCCGTACTAGCCATAGCGTCAATATTCATTAATTCGCTCCACTGCGTAGTCCTGGACTATTTTTCGTTTCTGTTCTCATTCATTTGCTTGGCACCGCAATTGCGTAGTTAGCAGGAGTTAGCACCACAATTGCGGGGTTAGCCCTGCTATTTTGCAGGGCCAGCTAACCCCGTACTATAGGTGGGGCTAGCCCACTTTGGTAAATACGAGTCCGAACAGAAAGTGGAATAGGCTTAACCCCGTACTAGTACGGGGTTAAGCAAATTTTTGCCAGTGTGAAAAGAAAGTGGAATAAGCTTAACCCCGGACTATAGGTAGGGCTAAAACCCCACCTATAGTACGGGGTTAAAGGGAAAGTCCACCCCAGGATTTTTTTTAGCTGACGATATAGACCTAATAATACCATGAAGAATGATACAAGTCTCATTAAAATCCATGATCACATAACGAAGATATATCGACTTTTTTATCGAAAATCAGCCGCCCCCCAAATGCAAATGCGTTACATGGGCAAAAAACGATCGCCAAAAAATAACCGATAGTATCGAAATTGTGACGTATGTTGCGAGCTGCCTTCTTATTTCGCAGACATTCACTTTCGCTCGCGGTACACTGTTATCGCACTGACACGACGAATCATGAATGAAAGTGAAAGCGAAAGTGAATGTCTCCGAAATAAGAAGGCAGCTCGCAACATACGTCACAATCGTTTCATGCCCATGTAACGCATTTGCATTTGGGGGGCGGCTGATTTTCGATAAAAAAGTCGATATATCTTCGTTATGTGATCATGGATTTTAATGAGACTTGTATCATTCTTCATGGTATTATTAGGTCTATATCGTCAGCTAAAGAAAATCCTGGGGTGGACTATCCCTTTAAGCAACACTTTGCCAGTGTGAAAAGAAAGTGGAATAAGCTTAACCCTGGACTATAGGTAGGGCTAAGTCCCCCTTTAACCCCACCTATAGTACGGGGTTAAGCAAAATTTTGCCAGTGTGAAAACAGTATAGGTCTATATATTGTTACAACTATTGGAAATTATGATGATTGTATTTAGATTTTAACAATTGAATTCAGATAATAATTTATGACATATATACATTGTATTATTCAGAAGTACATGTAGTTGTCATTGAAAATTCTTCCATATTATAATCTTTGTAAATAGAGAGACATACAGTATTGTAAATGATTTTGTCATGATGTTTTAAAGTTATATTACAATGTATATTATCAAAAGAACTTTGTAATCAAAAGAAACAGAATACCACACACTGAGTTCCAAAATGCTGCTTTTATTTTAGTACTGATTAGAGAGGGAGATAGCGATGGTGTTGCATGTTCGTTATGGCTCCATACTAGTCCTGAGACATGCCTAAATAATCATGTATTTTTTTTAACTTCAAAATGATAGAATTAAAAGAAGATTCCTAGAGGGAAGTGTAAATTGTATACAATTTCAAGTTCTTTGAAACAATTAACAATTTGAAAGCCACACCTAGACTTTGGGGCATGTAAAAAGGTTGAAACGTGGGCTTGTTAGTTAATTATCTCAATTAATTAGAAGTTTAAGTTAGTTCAAAAGACTTTTCTTGATAGCCAATTCATTCTCTCTCCAAAGTTATACCACAATTGAATGTATTGTAAGTTCCTTGACTATAATTCAGCAAAGTGAAAAGTTGGGATGCTCTGTTTCAGAGTTTTTTCCATAGACTTTCTATGGTACCATTTTCCTCACATCCATCAGCCTGTGAGTTTATTATCTTACATGTAATTGATCATGAAGTTAATCATGGGGTTCGGTTGTCAAATAACAGGGGAAGAAGTAGGCTTTAAAAAAGGACCAAAATGAAGGGTGTAAGTATTCATCTTCATGTTAAAAATACCATTACCGGTATTTCATTTTGTTAAGAAAAATGTCACAACACCAGCCTATTGTGGTCCTAGTATAAGAAACATGCCGTTAACTGAATAAGTCATGAGCAAACTTTCCAAATGGTTCTGGAGCCATAATGTACTGGGTATCTAGTTTTTCCTCTGTGCCATATGTCTAGTTATTGTACTGTAAGGTAAAATAAGTTAGACACATGGCTTATTTTAATAGGGTACGACTGAAATAAATGACTAAGACGGTTGACCTATAAATCTATGTTAACAATAACTTGACATTGTTTTGAAGCTCTATTACAATGCCATGACATGTGCTGGCAAAGTTTCATTAATGTAGACTCTACACAGAATGGGAGTTTCTAGATATATATTTGAGTAAGAAAACCTTAGACAATTATACAATGTTGTAAATATCTGAATGAGTTCTACAAGAACATAATTTCATTAAGGGAAAGGGAAGGTTATGATGAAGACAATAAGAAATAAATACAAAAGAAATTTCTTGTTCAAGACCATTAACTCTTATCCTGCCATAATGAATACAGCCCAGTGCCACAGGGCTAATCCCCATTGTGCCAAGCCACAAATCCCCCAATGACAAGTTTATTTTGAGATAATCTGATGGTGCGATCAATAGCGCCTGGGAATCACTCAGCACACTTCCATGAGCATGAAGAAAAACTGCTATTGCGAATGCGAGCATGCATGCATGAAGCAGTTAAGCTGTGGCTCGCTCGCGTGAATTAAGCCTGTAATCGATAGCGCGCTCGTGTGTACAAAGCACTATAACGGTAGCGTGCATGCGGCCTTATGCAGGATATGAGTTAAACCCTTTTCCTAACATCTTTTGTCCTTTTTGAGTGCACATTTAATAGATTTCCTGTGTAACTTTTTCTGAAAACATATCCTTTTGCGATCATCATGATCCTAGGTTGTACAGATCTACATTCCGGTATAGATTTCAAGGTTAAGAGTGTGTTATGGAAGCTCTAATCACCTTGTAAAGGGGGATATTAATGAGATGCTCTGTGGATTGGATTGGAACTGGGAATGATGACTTCTTCCACTGATCTATTGTGTCGTTTTTCTTTTCAATTTCAATTTCAGAAGGGAGGAAAGCCTTGGGAGCCACACGAAGTGGAAGCTTTACGCAGCTTTGTGGGATCCCACGCATCCCGTCTGTTTGGGAGTGGCGGTAGAGGTAGCCTTGAAGATGAAAGGCAGAAGGCGGATGCATGGGAGGAGTGCCGGATTGCAGTTATGGCAGCAGGGGGTCGCCCAGACAGGTCTTGGGAGAAAATCCGGAAAAAATGGCAGGACCTGGCTTTCAAAGCCAAAAAGTCTAGCTACCAAAGGAGGCAGCAACTCCATGGAACTGGTAGGTTTTCTATCAATTTATTTTACAACATGTACAGCACATAGTTATACAAAATTTAGACTATTAAATTCAGACTGTTAAAAAGGAGAAAGGCTCTAGTGGGCAAGTGACAAGAAGTATAAGGAAGTACACTGTATTATAAGGAAACCACCATGCACTAACTTTTATTAGACCATCATTCTGGGAATGTTTAATTTCTTTTTTATAAAAGTACAAACCGGTATTCCTTTAACACTTGAAACAAGTTAATTGACTGATCTATAGAATGTCTTATGCAAAATTTCAATGTATGTTGTATGACCTTTGTTAGCAATCAAATTCCTTTAAAAGATTCCATTCGTCATATAAAAACATACATAATTATAACATTGATATTTAAAGATGAGTAAAGAACATATGTACATACCACATAACAACAATAACTAGACTTGAATTCGTCACTTTGACGAATTAGGTGATACGTATGCTCATGTTTTACATAATAAGGAATGCATTTTTACGATTTCATATTATGTTATAAAATGCTCCTCTCATTATGGTCTATATCCACATGCCAAATTTCAACTGTGTAGCATTGATTATTATGTTTTTTTGGAAGATAAATTGAGACAATATGTCCATTGACCCTGTACAATAAGCAGTAACACCAGTGACCCTAATTGACGTAATGAAGAATGCATTTTCACAGTTTCATCTGATTTCATGAAATTCTCTACCCGTCATATGGTATGTTTCTCATTGCCCATAGACTCAAGTTATAACATACCAAAATCTGGAAGGAAATAGAGCAGAGAAAGCAAGATACTGCTCAAAGAACAATGTCATGTAGATTCATGAAGTGAACAAAATTCACCTTCCATAGGCAGGGGCGTAGACAACGGGGGGGGGGGGGATGAGGGGGATGCATCCACCCCACCTCACAAGGTGGGGGGATGGCATGTACAACCATCCCCCCCAGGTTTTGGGAATGATATTTGCTTACTTTTAATAAGTCATAATGATGATAATAATAGTAATAATAATAATGATAACAATTATAATATTAATAATAATAATTATGATGATGATAATAATAATCCTCATCATTATTAGGTGGTCTGTTGAAAACAGATCACCTATTGTTTTCGTCAGAATTTTCTTTCTTTATTATTTATTTATTATTTATTATTTATTCTTTATTTTTATTTATTTTCTACACTTTTTTGTGCCTAGGATAACTCACGTTCGGTTTCGTCAATTTCATTCAATTTTAGCACAGTCATAGGTCATTGTCATGAGACGTGACAGGAACATTTTCAAGGTCATCAGGTCATCGTGACGTCATCCAGGCGCCATTTTGTGAAATTCCATTATCCATCATATCTTCATGATGCGTCACCAAAGGTCATTCATATTCATATCACATATACTTCAGGTCACGGGTCAACAAGTCATGTCATCAAAGGTCACATAAAGGTCATGACGCGCACGTACGCGCGCGTCAAAATTTTTAAATGCTCAAAATCACTTAACTATTAAAAGGAGAGTACGAATCAGGTCATTTTAAGTATTTCAAAATTGTCTGTCCGTAAGTGTCCCTGCGCGCGCACAGCGCGCGGAAAACGTCAAATCCAAATTTTCTACATGATTTAGATTCCTCTTACCGTAAATGACAATTTACATTAATTTCAGTCACTCTTGACCTTTCATAAGGCCTTGAGCGCGCGTCAAAGTTCAAAATCCGCGCGCGCTGCTATGGACAATATAATGCAAATTTGATCAAAAACATGCCATTTTAAAAATCAAAATAGCTCTTCAGATAGTCCATTGACCCCAACTTTTATATCATGGTTAGAAAAAGCATGGAGAGTTGGAGATATGATTTCATGTCTCATTTGACCCTCAATTAACTCATGACGTCATCATAATGGCCTCCGAACTCAAAATATCAATTTGCATATTATGACGTCAGCAGATTTTTGGAAAATTGATTGTATCTCTGTAAATGTTGATCAATTTTCTTTCAAATTTTGATATGTTTTAGCTGAGACAATTCTCTACAAATGCAGTCGCCACGATATTTCATTTTGACAAAGGCATCATGGCGTATTTTTGCGATTAAAAGAGGCATGTCAATTTTTCACATTTTGCGTGTATTCTCTATGGGACATGACTTTTTCTCAAAACTGGATTCTACATTCTCGTTTTTCGCGAGCAATATCTCCGTCGTTTTATCTTTGTTTACGCTGAGCTTTGAGTATATTGTAGCTGAGACAATAAGCTATCACAAGTGTGCCATTTATTTCTCGATCAGATGCCGGGATCATGCTCATATTTCACTTGCAAGGTGGGATTTGAGAATTCTAATTTCCCTTTACGTGTAATCGCTATGGGAAATGTTTTGGTATATCAGTAACGCACTTCACTTTCGACCTCGAGGTCCCTGGTTCGAGTCCGGGTGTCTCCAACAATTTTTTTTTCTCACTTTTTTTGTCTTTTTGACCTTTCACTGTACCGTTCCTTTGAACATTAAAACATGTAGAATCGCAAATAATGTAATAAACAACCATATTTACTTTATTATTACCATATTATCACTTGATCCATTACTTTTTGCGTGTAATCCCTATGGGAGATGACTTTTTCTCAAATCTGGATTCTACATTCCTGTCTTTTGCGAGCAATATCGCCGTTTTTTCCTCTTGGTTTTTGTTGATTTTTGAGTATGTTGTAGCTGAGCCTATATGCTATCTAAATATCCCCTCATGTTTTTCAATCAGATGTCAGGATCACGCTCATGATCATCATCATCATCATCATCATCATGGTTATCATTATCGTCATCATCAAAAGTAGTTTATTTCTCAATACTTTGTGTCATATTCATTAGGCCTACCTTTTTTGATATTTTTTGCATTAAATTTGATCATGATCATCATGCATTATCATGATATTTTCTCAATATTTCGTTCATCAGTTCAGCTCATCAGTTTAGTTCAGTTCATCAGTTTATCCGTTTAGCTCATCAATTCAGTTCATTTCACATCAGTTCAATCTATCAGTTTATCAGTACTTTATTCATCAATCCATATCTTAATACATCATTTTACATTAACATCAGTTTATTGGGTAATTGAATTGAAGATGAGCATGATCATAAGAATTGAAGACAGACCACCTAATTCGTCCCCATGACGAATTAAATTTCTAGTTGTAATTGTGTTTATTGTTATTAGCCGCATTCACACGGTGAAAGCCAATTCAGACGGTAAAAAAAGAAAATCTTACAAGTATTTTGTGGTTATCTTGTGGTTTGGAAACCACAAGATAACCACAAGATTAATCGCGCATATTTTGCAGTGCGCGCAATCTCGTGGTGTGGAAACCAAAAGATAACCACGAGTTTTGCGTGTTCAAATGGGGCAAACCACAAGATAACCACAAGATACCTCTAAGATTGCAAACCACAAGATAACCACAAGATTGGCTTTTAACGTGTGAAAGAAGCTATTGAAAATCAGGGATGCGGATTACGAGCGTACGCCATGTTATGTGCGCATTACGTGCGGGGAGAGAAGGAACGCGCTAAGGCAGTTAACTAGAAAACAAAAACACGTGGTGAGTCCGCTCAGCAGGAGGCCTTGTCTTCCTTAACTTTTTAAGGGGGAAATATATGTGAGTGTGTCACTTACATAATTCACAGCGTGAATTGATTTTAGGATTCTAGGATGGCTCATAATAAGAAGTTGAAAACATCAAAGATCACTTCTTTTTTCAAGCACAATGAGAATTAAAGAAGAACATGATGACGAACAGCCGTCTACATCAAAATCGGATGATGTCGGAGATAGGCCTGTTCTTCCTGAAGTTCAACCAGAAGAAAGTGCCGTTGAGGGTGATGGAGCATCTGAGGCGAATGATGATGATGAAGCTGATGCCGGTTTTGACGACTGGGTTAGCCCCAATCACCCCCTACTTCTTCCATTCCCGTAGTAGAAACTAAAACGCAGAAAATTCTGTTTCAAGCCAAATGGTACCAAAGCTACCCCTGGATCCATTACGAACCCTCCCTGAAACGGGTACTGTGTTTCTACTGTGCACAGGCAGAAAAACGCGGACTCTTGAAATTGGCCAAGAACAAAGAACCAGCATTTGTTTCAGTCGGCTTTTTTAACTGGAAAAAGGCATCACCCAGATTTGAGAGCCACCAGGCTTCAAATTGTCACAGAGTCGCAAAGGCAGCGATTTCCTTGAAACCTGAGGCTAAAATCGATGTCAAAATGGACGCCAACCGCCGTCAACAGCAGGAAACAGCTCAACGAGCACTGATGAAGGTCTTCAAGAGCTTGCGATTCCTTCTGCGACATGGTCTGTCATTTAGAGCAGGCGCGTAGCCACGGGGGGGCACGTGCCCCCCCTAAAATTTCCAGGATCGGTTGAAATTTTGTAGACCCCTTTTTTTTTACCTCGATCGATTACATGTATGTGCCCCCCAAAACATCAAACTCTGGCTACGCGCCTGATTTAGAGGCCACACAGCTGAGGAGGGAAACTTCCAACAGTTGCTGAACGTCTTCCGCGATGATGATGAAGGACTTGACAGATATCTCAAGCGGTCAATCAGCTTCACATCTCCACAGGCCCAAGAAGAGATGATCCAGATGATCCAGAACAGAGGCTGTTTTCATTCATAACCACATACCCCTATCAAGACAACAAAGACTTTACCTGCGTGTACACAGTTGACATTGTTTTTTTTTTCTGAAGAGGTGTAACAGCAAAATTCACAGAGATAAATAAATACGTAGTGTGGTTCAATATGCAATACTATGTGTCAGTCCATTCTGTATTCGTATGCCACGGTGTGTAGATCTCGTCGATGTATGTCCATTCAAGGAATAGTATGTGTGTGTGTGCTCATTTACCTCATTAAGTATGCATCAGATTGCACGATTTCAAGTTCAAAATTGCAAAAGCTCCCTACCGTGGGAGGGGGGACACCCCCTCCCACATCCTCCCCCCACTCGGTCGCTTCGCTCCCCCGCTCGGTCGCTTCGCTCCCCCGCTCGGGCGCTTCGCGCCCTCACTAGCGTTGGCAGCCCAGTCATCCCCCCCAGGTGTACGAACCTGTCTACGCCACTGTCCATAGGCATACAGTATCACACGCAAATAGAAAATTCTGACATATTGCTTTTAATCACAATTCTCACTATGATGATGTCATCAAAATGAAAAATGATTGGAACTGATCTTGTATGAAATTGTCTTTGCTACAACATATCAGTTTGGAAGAAAATCAATCAATATTTACAGAGATACAATTAATGTTTCATAAATATGCTGATGTCATATTATGCAAATTCGTATTTTTAGTTCCAATGCCATTATAATGTCGTCACGATACAGACCTGCCAACCAGTACGATTTAGTCGTATTTCGTACGATTTTTAGAAGCAAATACGACTTTCCTCAATAAAATACGATTTTCAAAAACAAAACAAAAAACAATTTTATTTTTTTTTTGATTTTTTTTTTTTGTGGATTTTTGGGGGATTTTTTTTGAATGTGTGTGTGTGCCATTTTCTATGGCAAAATTCCATTTTGTCCTGTAAAGTATCCTACAAGCATCTCACATCGGCAATTGGGGGATGTTCATTGGTTCATCGAACACAAGAGTCGTGACAAAATCATGCATATTGAACCAATGATCCATACAATATTTCTTCCTGTATGTAGGAACTGTAAGAGGCGTTGATCCGCGTAACAGTTTGGTTTATTTTTAAGAGTACAACTTTTGGCAGTAAAATACAACTTTTGGGATTAAAGAATAAAACTTTTGGCAGGTCTGCACGATATACTTAATGGCCAAATGAGACATGAAATCATATCTCCGACTCATACTCTATCTAAATATGAAAACAAAATTGGAGTCCCTGAGCATCCCAAAGAGTTATAGATTTTTATGGGCATGTTTTTGCCCATATATGCTATGTATTACAAGAGCTCACATGCACAGACATTTATCTTGAACGGACGCTCATTCTGTTAATTATGGTCATAAAAAGATAAACATCCTATCAAAATGTGGAAAATATCATGAAATAAAAAAAGAATGGCGATTCTATGTTGCATATGGTCATGATGAACAAAAACGCGCACGAATACTGTACACGGCATATGACATCACACACAAAAAGTATGTAATATATCATTACGTCATAAATTTGTGCATATCTATTGTTTTAGGCATTTGTGTGTGATGATGTCATTAATATGCATTTGTCGAATCCATCACTTCCTACAAATTATTTGAGTGTGCAGTACCATATGATGCGTGCAATTATCAGTAGTTTAGTCGATCTAGCCTTGAAAAAGATGATGGATATATTACATGTACATATATGCTGCCTATATTTAAGTTGGGTTGAAAACGGCTTGGTACCCTCGATGACATAAAAATGACCATTTTCCTTTGGGGCTGTGCCCCTCATAAAAAAGGTCATAGTCACCTCACCCGAAGATCATATTTTTCAACCAGACCTAATCTTATGGCAGCTTATGAGATGTAAGGAAGTAATCTATACAAAAGCTTTGGCAACTCTCGTAGAAATAAATACAATGTGAAAAGAAATGAGAGAATAACAACCTTTGCAAAAATACTCAAAAGGGAAGACAGCCATGGGGAACTTTGATGAGATATTTATCGCTTTGCTTAGTATTCCTCTATAAAATGATACCATATTTGTTATGATTTTTCAGTCTTGAAATGGGCAGTACATCAGAATAAGAGACAGGGTCAACAGTGAAAAGTTGCAAATTGCAGTAGTAAGCACTAGTATTGATAAGCATAGCTCTACACGGCCCTACAATCTTAAAAAGAAAGAAGAAAGCACAGCCGAACAAGAGCAGTGCAATTTGCAACTTCTCACTTTTGGCCTTGTCCCTTATTTAGATGGAATGCACATTCCATGACTGAAAAATCATAACAAATGAGGTATGATTTTAAAGTGGAATAAAACCACTATATAATGATACTAATTATAGGGATGATTATGCCATACCGTAATAAGAGAGTTTCCAACCTTTTTGTGAGGGGTTTATATATACATGTATATACATACATATATGCATTTATAGCTATGAGCACTTCACATGATCGCATATCTACACAGCTACATGAACGAGGAGAGAAACTCATCCACTAATTTGCATAGCTGTGATGTCAGAGTAAGATAATTTTTACCCTTTCCCTACATGCTTGATGAGATCAATTTTTGTGGCCAGCTAAGTGACAGGCTTGCGGAAATCAGCCGCCTTTGTAGACAGCCAAGTTACATCTCAGGTCAGAGGTATGTTTATTTTTCTACTTGCTGGCTAAAAATGATGCAATTTCATATCTTTGTGATCTTTATGATAGAACTTGCTATATGCCCTCACAGATGGAGCTAAGTGTGCATGAATCAATATGATGACCAGGTTAATAATAATATCTGTAAAGTGCTTAGAGCCGGTATTTCATATTTAGTGCTATATCAATCCAAATTTATTATTATTATTATTAATGTCAATATAGGCTTATGTTTGAGTCAATATTTTTCTTTAAGTTCTTAGTCCTTACTGTATAAGGTGCGAGGTGAGGATGCTATTTGTCATTGTATCCATCATCTGATGGAGGCCCGATAGCTCAGTGGTAGGGGCAGTGGTCTCGTAACAGTGAAGTCCCGGGTTAAAAAAACCGTGTCGATGCCCTTTGGTAAGGCATTAATCCCCATTGCCCAGTCCCTCCACTAGGACTGGTCCCCTTGGCTGCTTACTTACAAGCATACACATACTTTCTTTGCAGTCAGATAAAGCAAACAAACAAATCTGTGCAATTGATTGTTCCATTATGCATCATTATTGCATCCTGTAGTGATCTAGTTACCATTTACGCATCCCATATCCTTCCCATTCTAGAGTACCGTATGCCTCACCTGTCTGGTCTTCTTCAATCACTTGTCAACAGTCTGAGAAAGTTGAGAGAGTTCAGAGGCGTGTGACCAAGATCATTCTCGGTTTCACCCCTTCCACCATCTAAAGATTCCTTGCCCAATTTTCGCCCCCTCCGTAATAATCATGGTTTGGTCATTCCTAGGTGCAGGACTAGCCGATATCAAAATTCTGCTGTTCCTTCTCTTGTTCATACAATTAATAAGCCTTGATTCTCTTTCTCTCTCTATCTCTATCACCGTTCTCTCTCTCTCCATCTCTCTCTCTCTCTCCATCTCTCTCTCTCTCTCTCTTTCCTTACTCCTCAGAATCATTTTAATTGACACATTCACAATTTGGTATATGTTATATTTTAATAATGGCATTGTATACCGGTAACTGCTTTTTGAAGTCGATTCCAATTTGTAATATATAGTTATTTCTGTGTGGTAACCCTTTCAACTCAAATGTAATTATGTTACAGGTAATCGTTGCCTATTTTCAAAATATATTTTCCCCCTATTTTCTTTGATTGTTTGGTTACTCAACATTATTATTGTCTGTTTATCTGCTACCAGTACCATATATCAGTTTAGTAATTTGATGATCTTGACCACTACTTTCCCTTAGTTTTTTTTGGTATTGTATTGATGGAAATGTATTTTTTTTTTTCCTTTTTTTTCTTCATCTTTATTACCGTCTTGTACTTGTCATACCTGTTCGTTTGGCTCACTATTGTATATTTACTGTATTTATAACTGCATTGTATAATTTGTAAACACGATCAGTTTTGGTCCTTGGACCTTTGAATCATGTATATTTATATGTCTCTTTAAAGATGAAGTTGAGTTCTGGTCATGCGATTGCATTGTGAAAGAAACGGTGTGGAATCAATCAGAAAAGGTTGATCATCTAGCATATAAGAATTTGTGTGTATTGCAAGGTTCTGGAATCATCAAAATGATAAGAAATTTGGCCAAGTCTTGGTAAAGTTACAAACACTGTACACAGAAAGATGTATATGGGACTACACGAACACGTGGCGTAAAAAGCCGGCCCCCGATTTTTACGATGTTACATGCATATTTAGAATATGAAGGCATTTGAAGAGCCATGCTTTTCAGGGTACATGTCTTATCTGATGTTCTTCCACACTTGCATGATAAGAATGAGTAACGCTCACAAATTATTTTTCACCTCTTCCCAGAACTCAACCTTCTCTTTAAGCCGAAATAAATAAAAGAAATAGTAAATACATGTGATAAAATATATGTCACACTGGCCTCATGCAATTTAGCAAATTGCCATCAGGGGTAACATCTCACGTAATGATCCGTGTACAGCAGTACTATTCATGGATGCTGTGCACGGCATATGATATCACACGCAAAAAGTGCATGATGTATTTTTACCAGGCCTGATAATTACCCGATTTAAATCGGTTTCCCAATTTTGTAATTCTTTTCCTAATTTTTTCCAGATTTTATCCCTATTTTACTGATTTTTCCTTATTTTCTCTATTTTCCCCCAATTTTCTTACTCAAAAGGGGGGGGGGGAATGTTTGTTAGATGCCATTTTTTTTCCCAGCGAATCATCTTCTCTTTTTTTTTACTCAAGGGGGGCGTGGTTGAGTGCTCACTATCACCCCTGTATTATTATTATGCATATATTTCGCACATCGATTGAATGTGACACTGGTAAATCATTAATTATTTTGCATAGCTGTGATGTCAGAGTAAGATAGGTTTGCTATTTCCCTGCATGCGATCAGTTTTTGTGGGTAGCCAATTAGGGACTGGCTTGCAGAAATCAGCTGCCTTTGTACACAGCTAAGTTACACCTCCGGTTACCTTTGTGATACCACGTCAGAGGCATGCTCATTTTTCGTCTTGCTTGCTAATAATTGTGCATTTTGTAATGTCTTTGTGATTCTGGGGTAATAATAATATATGTAAAGCTCTTGGAGCCGGTGTTTGATATTAACCGCTATATAAATCCAGATTTATTGTTATTGCAATGACGAACCTTCGTCATTGCCTTGTTTTCGTTCACATTCTTCTTATTAATATTCTTACTTCTTCTTCCTTCTTCTTGTCGTCCGGAATCCCATTCGTTTTGCACGTAGTGCTTGTTATTCCTAGTTAGGTGCTTTCCTCATGTCCTTTTCCTTTCAAATTTCATAGGCATAGTCTCTAACATCTCATCAAGGTCACTACATTCTTCGATTCTCGAAATCACTCATGCATGACCGTCCAGGCACTATTTGTCCGTTTCTGGTCCATTTTAAGGCCTTTATATCTTCCTTCCTATCTCCACTATCCTAGATCCTACAAACTTCTAACAAATTCCTCTAGATAGTCTGATAGATGTTCTTTCATCTGCGACGTATCACTTGACCTTCAAAATGCCATCTTCATACTCCAAATTCAAATCTAAAACCGACTCCGTCAAAAATCTCTCAAGTTCTTGAAAAATGGACCCCTAAATAATCTAAAACTGCCATAACTTTCTCATATAAATTCCGTTTTGTATTTAAATCTCACAGTATCTTTATCTCATAATTGCACATAGCCATGCCAGATTTCACGCTCCAATGGCTTTGCACAACATAAATAGCGCCCTCTAAAGTTCTGGGAATTGGCTTTCTCTCTGTGGCCGTATCTCCATAATGGCTTGGCAAACCCGTACCCTTTTTTGGATTTAGATACTTGAAGATATGCCCTTTCCAGCCATATACAAAATTATATACCCTATCACTGACCAAATTTGAGAAAATTGCCCTCCAAATTCGCCATTTTCAAGAAAATTGAGAAATAACTTCAACTTGCTCTAAAATGGCGATCTTTATACCTACATCAATGAAACTTGGCAGACACATGTATCCATATACGTGACAACTGTCTGCTAAGTTTAGTAAAATCTAGTGCCCTTTCGAATGATACCAAGTATGGTATATGTTCACGCAGAAAATTGTGAGTAAATCGCATTTGAACAAGGGTCACAATACGAATTCCGCCGAGTTTCCGCCCTATTATAACACGTTTCGGCCATGACGTCATTTTTTTGTGTTAGTATGGGCGGCCGTTCGTGCCAAAGCACGCGTCGTAACATGTTCATCATGTACAAGTCCTATTGGTTTTGCACGCAGTGCTTGCGAGCCCTTTATAGATCCCTTCCTCTACTCCAATTCCCTTCAAAATTTGTAGGCGTAGTCTCTAGCATTCCTTCAAGGTCACTAAATTCTTCGTTCTCCGGAAACCCTCATGCGTGACCGTCCAGGCACCATTTTTTCCGTTTCGGGCCGTTTTGGTGACCTTTCTTTCGCCCTAACTATCTCCACTATCACAGAAGCTACATACTTCTTACATATTGCTCTGGATAGTCCGAGAGTAGCTCCTTCGTTTGACACGTAAAAACATGGCGTCATTGCACGCACATCGTTGTGACACGATTGCATTTCTAGTTATTGTTATTAACGTCAATGTATGGCTTATGTTTGAGTCACTAGTTGTCCGTACGTCTTGTCTCGTGATCGCGTTATCTCAAGAACCGATAAACGGATTTCTGCCAAACTTGGTCATGTATCTTGCAGAGCCAAGGAATTGATTAGATTTTTGGGTCACGAGGTCAAAGGTCACAGTGCTCATTATGTATGCTTAAATAACTTGTGATCACATCATTAGAACTGATGGACAGATTACCATCAAACGCAGGACATGTATATATCTTGCTGAGCTAATGAACTGATTAAATTGTGGGGTCATGAGTGTAAAGGTCATGGGGCTCATTATACATGCAAAAATAGCTTGTGATCGCATTTTTATTAGAACAAATGGACGGATTACCATCAAACTCAAGACATGTATGTATCTTGCAAAGCCAATGAACTGATTAGATTAAAGGGTCATGAGGTCAAAGATAAAAGGGTCATACATGTACCGGTATATGAAAAATAGCTTGTAATCATGTTATTCCTTAGAACCTGTTAATGAATTACAATTAAACTTGAATTTAAAAAATTGCTTCTGTTTTGGTTTGTGAAAATTGCTCTATGCCGGAGGCATTATTTTCGACTGAGGGCAGTCGAAGTTCCATCTAGTTCTTAGTTCTCAGTCTTTACTGTATAAAGTGCAGTTAAACTAACCATTCAAATATGAGGTATATTAAAGGTAATACAAAGTTTCGGGAGATTTTAAAAATTGGGTGGATAGTGATTATTTACAATTTTGATATATTTGGATGCCCCTGTAGATGTATTATAAGCACTAGAAAATTTATCCCCTAAAACACGAGTGCTTTCGAGAAAAATTGAATATAAAAATTTACCGGTGCTCCCGGTAAATTTTGATAAATTTCAAATAGCGCCTACGGCCGTACAATAGTAGCTGCGGCCTTGAAAATTTTAGAATATGTAGTTGTGATATATAATTTCCAAACGGGAATAGCTAATTTGTTGATTTTAGTCAAGAAACATTGTTTTATAGCTTAATTAATATCTTGACGTTGAGAGGGAGCTTTACAACATAAATAGTTTATTCTTTACAATTTCATAACTTTAGACTCAATTTCAACCGCGACAACGATCAATGAATATTGTAGGATCGCATATCCTTCCAATATATTCATTTGAACCAAATTCATGACCCCATACCAAAACTTTGTAATACCTTTAAACAAATATTGACTATCCAAGACATTAGCTAAATCTTTGGGGTCTTGGCCATTGCGATAGTAATCTAATAGTCACCGACTACTTGGGCAGTGGGACAACTATCTTCACAATGCAAATATAAATAGAAAGTCATTTTTTATGCCTCCGCTACAAAGTAGCCGGAGGCATTATGTTTTCGGGTTGTCTGTACGTCCCATTTTCGTGATCACATTATCTCAAGAACCAATTGATGGATTGCCGCCAAACTTGGTGTCTTCTCAATCTGCAGGTCTTCTGGAGAAGGCTTATCGGGACTACTGCAAATCGACCGTGATCGCATGGAAGATTCATAAACACGGCAGGGTGCTTCTTATGGCACAACTGGCTATCAAATGCCACAGTAAGTTAAAAAATTGATGCACCTGTGTATTAAAGTTCTGATGTTTATTTTATCAAATGTATGTTTCATTTTCATTTCCTTTTGCTACCCTTCTGTCTCTTGCTCTTTCTATCTCTCTATTTCTCACGATCTCCATCCTTATCTCACGGTATCTTTCGTAGAGGTGTCGTGGACGAGTGGATATGTCACCGGACTGAGGATCACAAGGTCCGCGGTTCAAGTCCCACCGCGGCACTAATGTCCTTTGGCAAGACATTGATCTACATTTGCCACTCTCCACCCAGGTGTTAAATGGGTACCCGGTAGGATGCGAAAGCTAATGTGATTAGATTAGCAAGTGTGCGCTTGTAAAAATGACGCCTGGCTGGAATGCTCCCCAGGGAGTGGAGAATGTGCATACATTGTGTGCGGGTAAGCCTGAATCCAATGACCGGGGTAATAATATACTTATCTGTAAAGCGCTTTGAGAGGGCCTCCGGTCCTGAAAAGCGCTATATAAGAACGAGCTATTATTATTATCTCTTTGCCACCTCAGTCCTGTCTCTATAGGCCCGTCTTCACTATCTCGAGATTGCCAAATATCCAGCTATTTGAACTATCCCGATCGCAAACTATCCAGCTAATTTGCGTCTTCATTAGACCGAAGTAGCAAATTAGCTGGATAGTTGGTCGGGATAATATCCCAAGATATGATAGTTTGCAAAATATCCTTTTTATTGGCAAAATATCCAGCTATTTGTCCCGTGCGTCTTCACTAGACCGAAGATTCGCAATACACGCTAGAACGCTGAGCAAAATATCTCGAGCTAATTTCTCAAGGTCGAGTTTCGAGTTTCGAGGTCGAATCTCGAGATAGTGAAGACGCGATTTGTTACTTCGGGATTATTTCCCAAATAGCGGGCTATTTGGCAATTTCGAGATGATGAAGAGGCGCCTTATGGTCCTCTCTTTCTCTTTCTCTTCCATTAATCCAAGAAAAGCCACAGAAATAGTAATATTTAAAGATAAAGACCAATTATGGTCATGCGATTGCATTGTGAAAGAAACGTGGAATCGATCAGAAAAGGTTGATCATCTAGCATATAAGTATTGGTGTGTACTGCAAGGATCTGGAATCATCAAAATGATAAGAAATTTGGCCCAGTCTTCGTAAAGTTACAAGTACTGTACACAGAAAGATGTATATGGGACTACGCACACGTGCGCAACACGTGCGTTTATCTCTCACATACCAATAGATAAACTAATTTACCAAATATATCAAATAGTAGGCGGTTTCCCGGTAAATTGTTTATCATCGTGTATTAGTCAAAACATATGGCTCCGGTTAGTCTCATTTCACAACGTCCCCTATCGTCAGAGCATGATCTGAGTCGGCAGCCTAACATGTTAGCCTATGGACGTTTTTTTTAAAAATCGTTAAAAATTCATTTTTTGTTTAAACGAAAAGCACATCCACCCCGACGTACGTTATCACTAGCTCTTTCATTGGAGCCCTCATGTCTCATTGACTTTTGAAAGTTCACCCACCGTAATTTTTCAAAATAGGTTGCAAGCTCGTCATTGCCTATAATACACGTGTGAAACAAGTCTAACTTTGGACTCAGTTTACCAAGCGATTTGAAGGTTATAGGTCGAGCACACGAAACATAAAAAGCATGAATTATCATAGATCACTTCTGCCTATTTCATTATGTCCATTTCATCCAACCCCCCACCGTAATTTTTCCATTTAGTAAAAGCAAACATTTTGCCGAGTTTAGCAAAAACATGAATATTCATGAACGGTCAGACAATACAGCCTTTATAGTACGTAACGTATAGTGAATGGAATGGGCGATGATCCGTTCAGGAGGCAGAGGTCAGTGGTTTGTGCTGGCAATGTTCACGCGAGCGAAAATGAGACAATCGGAGCAATATGCATATTCTTTCACATGATTGGTAATAATTAGAGCTTCCATTTCATTTTTTGAAATTGGGGCATTTCCAATTCTGGTCTTTACCTTTAAGGAGTTACTATTATCAGAATAGGCCTGCTGGGATGTCCATGCGCATGTAGTGTTTATGTTGAGCACGGTGCTAGAATCCACTATACTGCCCTCTATGGTAAAAAGCAGTATAACAATGGATTCTAGCATTCGTGCTCAACATAAACACTACATGAGCACGGACATCACAGCAGGCCCATTCTGATAATAAATGTACCTACATATATAGTAACTCCTTAAATATCACTATTTCTGTGGCTTTTGATGGACAACTATTGTATTCTTCCTCACAGTGATTTTGAGTAGTTACATGTATCTTTCCAATTGTGCTCTCGTAGTTTTAATGATTTCTTGGTACGATCACGTATATTTGTTTGGGTTTGTTTTGGCACGCATTAATTACAGCTAATGAAGTGCACTGAGTATTCTTACCGTGACTAGTCCGAACTTGCCTTGCAACAGCTATCAGTATCGAAACTTGTTATGATTACCAAGTAATTTTCAGCTTCAAAAAGAAGCACGCGGTGTTTAAAATAAGAGAAAAATGTTTATTTTGTCTTTTTAAAAATTTGATCGGTATGTTGAAAAGAAGAATTTTTTAGAAAGCGGTTTTATTATTTTAACATTAATGTTTTTTTAACCTGATTTATTCATCCTGCCGAAACCCGGCCAGCACAGTAGCTAGCTAGCTAGCTGTGCTGGCAACAACAACCCCATGCCGAGAACAGCGAACTGCTTTGCAACCCATATTTATATCGGCAGTTCGTATCGATTCAGGATGAGCTAGAATATGATTGGTAAAAATGAAATATCTAAGAGTTTTAAGGTGGATTAATTTTAGTGGTGTGTAACACTGCAATTTCTTACATATTTCATTATATTTATTGGAGCGTCGGTTTCCAAAAAAATGAAACCGGAACCCGATGGCGACGGTCGGGATTTGGTGTGACCGACCGTACCGACTCGGGCCTATTATATTTCTAGGTGAAATGTTTCCTTCTATCTATTTATATTTTGCACATAAATTTAGATGCCAGCAGGTCGACTCACGGTGGAGAGACTAACGTGTACAATGTTCTCATGATGTGCGGCGATTCCCATCTTCTTCTGACCCATGACCATAGTAACCAGCATCTTCATCACGAAGACTACCAGAACATCTCGAAGATGGATACCTCCATCCTAAAGAAGGCTACCATCAAGCAGACATCCCATGGTATGCACCGCTGCCTCACCCACCTTTGTAGTTTCCAGGACAAACTTCATCTACCCCTGAGCTACCACCCCCAGAAAATCTCCCTCACAACTGCCCCCCCCCCCCCTCCCTCCGCATTGCTACCTCCTAGAATAAATGCCACCTGTGTGTAACTTTGCCATACTCTCACATAGGAGGATAATTTGAATGTACATATTTTACAGTTGTTATTTTTTTCTTTGTCTTATTAACTTGACTGTAGAATAAAAAAGGAAAAAGAGACCTAGAAGGCTGTTAACCAGCAAATCCAGAGGCACAAACTTATACAATATGAAAAGATAGCTTTCTTTCAAATATGACAAGTGATACATAAAAAGAAAAGAAAAGGGGAACTGGAAAAACAAAACGAATCTGAACAGCTTGGCACTCTTACGTTGAAGATATTGGTAGTGATCATGTACCTGTTTTTGATATTTGTGTTTAAATTTCATCTTGCAAAAGAATTTAGAGATTAAAAAAAGTAAATCTGATCATCTGTAAACTTCAAGATATTCATAAACACAACAGCATCATCAGTTTAGCTAGTTTTAGATTTCTGAATACATTTCTAGTCGAAATATGTAAAACTGGCTGCCATGTTTTCTTCTTTTCTATTAATTTTTCCTTTCAGTTGAAATTTCTATACAAAAATTGAAGAAGCTTTCATATTTCTTATTTCTTATATCTCCCTGATATAGAATATGAGTGGGCAACTGAATTTCAAACAGAAAAAGAAAATTGTTTGGCACGTAGCATCAAGTGTTACGAAGCTTGTCTGGATGATAAGGTGAAGTTGGAGAAAGCATTCAAGAGGAGATTCATTGTGAAGCACGGCAATGCTTGCAGTGAGCTTGGTGTCTGCTTGATGAACATTGCCGAAAATCTTGCTTCTGTCAAAGGTGAGAAATACAGCAGTACCTCGCAGACATACACGGTTTGCAAGTACAGCAACACCTGTGTATATGGTATAAAGACCGCTCAATCGAGATAATAAAAGTTGTCTTTATAGGCCGGTGGCCTTTATGTACAGGTTTCCTTTAGAACAGATTTCATTGAGAAACCACATTCAAGGGAAATGAAGAATGTGGTCTTTGTGGACAGGTGGTCATATTATAGGGATGGTCACTAAAGCAGGTTTCATTGTATGTTCATGTAAACACTTCAGTTTAACTTTGTTACCACTGCCCCCTGAAAGCCTGAAGCTTGTGTATGATAGAGTATATATTATGTTATATGTTTGCAGGCACAATTTTTTATGTGGAACTGATGAAATTATGATGTAAATAGTTGCATTGATGTATTGACTTTTCTTGTAAAGGGAATTTTCAGTTTATCAACTTTCTTTCTATGTACATGTTCTATGTGATATGCTATATATATGTTGCATGTGTGGGAAACATAGTTGTTTCACTACCCGTATTTAGATTCCCTGTGAAGAGTAAAATTATTAATAAGGTAATGTATGAGAGAAGCTTCATTTGTGACCAAATAAGCAAATTCTCTGTGCTCTCATGCAGATTTAATATGTAACAAACATGCCTGGACGATACTGTTTCACTTGGCAGAGAATGGAATGGAGTACAGTGTAGTGGAATTATGTGTGAACAAAAGGGATATATTTTTCTATCTCTCTTAAATTCAACTTCATTTCATTCTCCAATGGAAATTTGCTTTGCTCACATTTTACATACAACTATTCATATAATATACATCGATATGTGGTATAAATAGTAGGTTAAGAAAACATATTTACTTCATAAAGCAATATAACATTTGTATAGAATAGTATGAAATTAGATTGGTGTGTAAGCAAGCATGCATATTATGTATACTCCTGTTCAGATTCGAGGAACAGAACGTTTGAGCAGCTGTGGATGGGGAGTTACCGTTGGTTTGAAACCGGTGTGAAGTCCTTTAAGAAGGTTTCTCATATCACCAACATGGCTCGTCTCAATTGTAACATGGGTCGTCTGATGAGGCTCTGCGCCAAGAGCTATGCTTCCGGGGGTAGCATGGGACCAGATGCAGAGTTCAGTACCATGGAGAAAAATTATTTTCTAATGGTTTGTCATGTTTCCCTCACACTTTATTCCAATTTCTATAATATGTACTACTCCACCCCTCATGTTGATGAATTTGAGGGGTGGGGCTAAAGTTTAAAAAACAAGTTGGTGGATTATACATGCAGCTGATGATGATGTATTTTACTAACTTACTAAGTATACCAACCTTTTCACTCTATAAAATTGGGAATGGATGATTGTAGTGGAGTTAAAAAGATGCATATATGCAGCATGTTGATTTTCTGAACATTAATTCTCGTTTTCTTCAGTAAATGTATGCCCTTCAGTTCACAGTGTCATGTGCAATCCTGTTCTAGGCAGTTACTCCATACCATTGTGTGTTGCGAATTAACCCTTTTAGGTCAGGATTAATTTTTAGGGCTAAATTTACCACATTATTTTCTTCAAATCGGCAACAATAATATTTTTTTTTTTTTTGTGTACATTGTTTAAATCAAATTTATTAATTATACATACGAGCCTCTTTCCCAGAGAGTAAAATTATGTGTTTGGTTACCTTTCTTTGATTGATTTCAATATTGTTAGCATCTACCATTACCACCGATGGAGAATCAGCGTGCAATATCACTACAATATTGCACGCTGAGCATGATTTCTTACGCTGCGCACAATTATATTAGCGTGCATTTAATATGACGCGTATATTGCGCATAATTTGTTATTGACCATGTGACATCACAATGCTTATCAGTTAGTATTTTGCCTTAAAGTCAACTTGCTTAATAAGTAAAATGTGATATGATCTGAATAAGGGTCAACTTAGCCAAGTAAAATTCTAATTAAAATACTAACTTAATCCGCTTACTGAATTGAATACGGCCGCAGTATATCATGTAAAATGCTTTGTGGTATACTATTGTGTTAAAACACCAATCTACACTGTATATTCATATCTTGAATCATCTTTCATTTTGACTTGTCAAATTTTGCTGTAAGATTATTTAAGACGATGGATTGATAAATTGATCTTTTCAATCCTTTAAATTTCACTGTAGTTAGATTTTGTATACATAATAATAATGATATTGGCTTTCTTTCAGGGTATATCAGTTATATTGCATTCATGATGCAGAATGAATATTGCACTCGTCTTTGACTCGTGCAATATTGGCAAGCTAAATGTAATTTGATATACCACTTAAGGGCAGCCAGTATCATATAAATGTCTCTGATAACAATATACATGTTAAATTATGTTGTTGAAAAGTTGAGGAAAAAATCACAAATTTTGATCGGAAAAGAATGATTCTGAATCTCTCAACATGTTGCCAATTTAAGGTTGTTTTCCTTTTTAAAATTTTTGACATCAAATGCATTACAGTGATGAAAGAATTATGTATATGCAATGTGTGCAGAAATTTTTCCCCTTTCTACTCATGCATCTGGTATATTTTTTAGGGCTCTGAATCGAAGGTTATTGAGCCAAACCACAAAATATGGAATGGTTGTCTCGAAAGAGTTAAAGCCAGTTCAAGATTTACTTTGTTGTATACAGCACTTCACTCGTAGCATCATTGATATCATAGAGATGTACCAGTACATGGTTTAAATTTATATTGAGTTTAGTATAAAGATTTCTGTCATGTACATGTACATCCAACCCTTGCAGGCGGCTGAATGTTACGTGAGGGGTCTCCAAATCCTGGGCAACAAGAGCGGCCATGTTGCATTGAGGGATTCCATCACGTGGGACCTGTGCTCGACTTATTTCAACATGGCGTGTCTGATGCAGGATCGACCTCCGGTATCCACCTCCAATCTTGCAGAGGTAATGTGGAGGAGTTGAGCTGCGTTCACATATGGCTTGGTTTATTGCCATGTATTACTATTGCAATTTTTATGCCTCTGCTACAAAGTAGCCGGAGGCATTATGTTTTCTGGTTGTTCGTACGTACATCTGTACGTCCCATTCTCTTGATCACTTTATCTCAAGAACCGATTGATGGATTCCTGCCAAACTTGAGCCATGTATGTATCTTGTAGAGCCAAAGAACTGATCAGATTTTGGGGGTCATGAGGTCAAAGGTCACAGGGCTCATTTTGTATTCAAAAATAGCTTGTGATCGCTTTATCTCAAGAACCGATTGATAGATTACTGCCAAACTTGAGCCATATATGTATTTTGCAGAGCCAATGAACTGATTAGATTTTAGGGTCATGAGGTCAAAAGTCAAAAGTCATGGAGCTCATTTTGTATTTAAAAAAAGCTTGTGATCGCATTATCATGAAAACCAATAGACAGATTACCATCAAACTCAAGACATGTATATGTATCTTGCAGAGCCAATGAACTGATTAGATTTTAGGGTCATGAGGTCAAAGGTCATGGGGCTCATTATGTATGCCTATAAATATATTGTGAACGGGTTATCATTGAAACTGACAGATGGATTACAATCAAAGTTGAATTTTAAAAGTTGCTTTATGGCGGTTCCATCTACCGTAAATCTCTGTGTATAATGCGCACTTTTTTGCCGCCGAAAAAAATTGAAAGTCTGGGGTATACACAGGTACAGAATTTTTTTTTTTTTTTACCCTCCCCAAAATAGGGGTGCGCCTTATACACGGAGATTTACGGTAGTTCCATCTCGTTTTCCAGCGCAGTAGAGTATATGTAAATTGATCTACCGGTAATCATTATTATTTTTTGAGCAAAGAGCTCTGCACATTTTTGTGTCTCAAACATGCAGATAAAGGAGTAGCCTTTGATGCATATGAGTGCTCTTTTTGTTTAAGTTTGAAAAAATAAATGTAGCGGATTATAACGTAATATGTGAGCGAGACTTTATTAGTTAGAAAAGGGAGACTGCTGGTTTCATTGGAAGCTACGTTAGAAATGCTCTTAACTTACATAATTTCTTTGGTTATGAAAGTATATTATATTTTGCTCTAAATGTTCCTTGTAATATATGACTTGGTTAACAGATTGCTGTTATCCATTGGAGTTTCGTTCTTCCATCTTTGATAGCTTAATTTTGCAACAACATTTTTTTTTAATGAGAATAAGAAAAGCAAAGAAAAAATGTTGTTAATTCTAAGTACTCACCACTATTACACTCTTAAAATTACCAATTTGCTGACAAAAACTTTGAATGGGAGATATCATAACTTCACATCCCACATCCCCCACACTCTAGTGAAGTCCCTGGCTACATGATTTGATTCTTATCACATACAAGCAATGATGGTTATAGTAATTGACATTATTTCCTACTTTTTATTTTAGATTGAGAAGGATGTGGTGAGATTCATGAGCAAAGCATGGACTCTTTGTGACACCAAGGAGACATTCAGCAGACAGCCTCTCTATCAGGATAGGGCAGCTACTATCCATCTTAGACTGGCATCCTTCTATCACAACTCAATCAGAAATCTGGTTAGTTGAGATGGTCCTTCAAATGCTATTGTTTTTTCTTTCTTCTTTGTTTTTTGCTATTTCTTTGTTCTTAAATTCATGTATATTGTAATTTTTTTATCTGTGACAGTAATGAATGTTGAAAGGACAACGACCTTTGCTACTCCCTCGCATTCACTTCATCACAGTGTATGCATCTTTGTATCAACACGTTTTTTTCTGTGCAATGTAATTCTTAAACATTTACTTCTGCATACATTGTATTTTTTAAGAGATGTGAAATAAAGGAATTTAAATGATTTGAATTCAAGAGTACAGCAAGGCTATGATCACATAGTAATTTTGAATGCGGTATGCATACCTTCCAACCCTTCTGAATAATTAAGTAATATTGACTACCTTCAGGGCAATACGACATATACCGAAGGTGAGGGTGATATATGACAAGTCGCATTGCCCTGAATTACTGTAAATCTCTGTGTATAAGGCGCACTTTTTTTTCCGTCGGCAAAAATAAAAAGTCGGGGGTGCGCCTTATACACAGGAATAGGATATTTTGAGTCCTCAAAATGCTCCGAAAAAAATAATGAAATATGTAAGAAATTGCAGTTTTGCACACCACTCAAATTAATCCACATTAAAATTAAGTATTTAATTTTTATGCCTCCGTTACGAAGTAGCCGGAGGCATTATGTTTTCGGGTTGTCCGTCCGTACGTCCCGTTCTCGTGATCGCGTTATCTGAAGAACCGATTGATGGATTCCTGCCAAACTTTGGTCATGTATGTATCTTGCAGAGCCAATGAACTGATTAGATTTTGGGGTCACGAGGTCAAAGGTCATAGGGCTCATTATGTATGCAAAAACAGCTCGTGATCGCGTTATCTCAAGAACCGATTGATGGATTCCTGCCAAACTTTGTTCATGTATGTATCTTGCAAAGTCGATAAACTGATAAGATTTTGGGGTCACCAGGTCAAAGATCACAGGGCTCATTATGTATGCAAAAACAGCTCGTGATCGCGTTATCTCAATGACCGATTGATGGATTCCTGCCAAACTTTGGTCATGTATGTTAATTGCAGAGCTGATGAGCTGATTAGATTTGGGGGTCATGAGGTCAAGGTCAAAGGTCATGCGGCTCATTATGTATGCAAAAATAGCTTGTGATCGCATTATCATTAGAATAGATTGATGGATTCATGCCAAACTTAGATAATGTATGTATCTTGCAGAGCCAATGAACTGAGTAGATTCTTGGGTCATGAGGTCAAAGGTCATAGGCTCATTATGTATGCAAAAATAGCTTGTGAACGCATTCTCATTAGAACTGACAGATGGATTACTATTTAACTCAGGACATCTTGCAGAGCCAATGAACTGAGTAGATTTTAGGGTCATGAGGTCAAAGATCAAAGGGTCATATATGTTTATGAGAAATTGCTTGTAATCACGATATTCTGAGAACCTGTTAATGGATTACAATGAAACTTGAATTTGAAAAATTTCTTCTGTTTTGGTTTGTAAACTTGCTCTATGACGGAGGCATCATTTTCGACTGCGCGCAGTCGAAGTTCCATCTAGTTACCAATCGTATTCTAGCTCATCCTGAATCAATCCGAACTGCCGTTATAAATATGGGTTGCAAAGCACTTCGCCGCATGGGGTTGTTGTTGCCAGCACAGCTAGCTAGCTACTGTACTGGCCTGGTCTCTCGGCAGGATGAATAAATCAGGTTGAAAGAAACATTAATGTTCGAATAATAAAACGGCTTTCTAAAAAATACTTCTTTACAACATACAGATCGAATAATTTTTAAAAGACAAAATAAATATTTTTCTCTTATTTTGAACACCACATGCTTCTTTTAAAAGCTGAAAATTACTTGGTAATCACAACAAGTTTTGATACTAATAGCTGTTGCAAGGCAAGTTCAGACTAGTCATAGAAAAAATGCGCAGTGCACAGATGTCTGATACGGTCAATAATCCAGAATATTCTTGAATGGCTGCATGATCGAGCAGCGAATTTGTTTTCACTTTTTTGTACAGATTTACAGCGTATTGCCAGTTACACTGCTGCTGCATGTGCAAACGCCTGTTAGGGTACAGATTTCTTATTTTCAAAGGCATACCGTGCTAGAAATGCCTAATTCTTATTTTCAAATGTTGGCAGGTATGGGTATATAAATGATTGAGGAGAAACATTATTTTATGGTAATGTTAAAATAAACTCACTCTCTTTTCCTATTGGAGAGATGTCGTTGGTTTTTACCCAGAAATTCTGTGTGATTTGATTGATATATATATATTTTAGCAGTCGTAACATATGACTTCCATCTATGATGCTATTAGTTTAAAGTTAAAGTGCTTTACCAGAGCTGCCAACTAGTACGGATTTCCCGTAATTGGTATGGAAATTAACAATCTTTACGGAAGTACGGAATGTTGTCTAAAACTACGGATTACACGACCACCACAAAAACAAAAACTAAGCAGCCCCATCTCTATGCAGTATGGCAGCCATCCAACCCTCGCTGAGAAAGACAGAAAAGTATCAAGTATTCTTAGAAGCCAATTTTTCATGGAAAACTGATGTTTTGTGATGACTTAAAAATCAATATCTCCTAACTTTGTGCGAGTGAAATCACCACCAAAAAAAAGGCTAGGTATTAGTTTTACAACACTTTTTTTCTTGGTGTCCCTGCAGTGCTGAAGTGCCGTTTTTTGTCTCGCCTGCGTAGCAAAAAGCGAGACATAGGCGCCGCTTTTCCGGTGACGGCGGCGGCGGCGGCGTCAACATCAAAAACTTAAACTAAGGTTAAGTTTTTGAATTTTTGATATAATTTTGAAAGTATAAGTTCTTCTTAGTCAATGAAACTTGGACTATAGGGTTATCAAGTATCCCCAATCATGTGAGTAGAATTTCAGGTCACAAAGTCAAGGTCAAGGTTATTTCAGGTCAACAGACTTGGACTATGTTGTGGCATCATCATCAAAAACTTGACCCAAGGTTAAGTTTTTGAATTTTTGATATAATTTTGAAATTTTAAGTTCTTAGTCAATGAAACTTGGACTATAGGGTTATCAAGTCTCCCCAATCATGTGAGTAGAATTTTTCAGGTCATTTAAGGTCAACAAACTTAAACTTTGTTGTGGCATCAACATCAAGATTTTGAATTTTTAGCATATTTTCAAAATTGTTTGTTCAAATTCCATGAAACTTGTACCCAAGGGTTATCAAGTATCACAAATCATATGACACAAATTCCAGGTCACAAGGTCAAAGGTCGTTTTGGTCAGTAGACTTGAATTATGTTTTCACAACTTACCGTAATATGAGAATTAATAAATCATTTTTTGAAAATTAATTTGTTCATTTTTCATTCAAGTTATTGATCCTGGTACAATTAATAGTAAATATTCTTCTGATGATTCTTGGCAAATATTCACTTCAAAGTGCTGATTATATTCAGAGGATTTCATTTTTTGGGGCCTGCTAATGGGCCACCCTGCCTATAAATAATGTTCCAACCTCAATTTTTCATCATATCGAAATTGGGGGGGGGGGGGGGTTTCACATTTTTCCAGGATAGGTTTTTTCCAGGATGCTTTTGATTACAGATTCTTCGTAATTTCTGCTTTGATACATTGAAGAAGAATGTGGAAGTTTTGTTAATGTTTTTATTTAACAACATACCTTTACTTTTGAGGGCTAACTAACCCGGTTGAAAGAATACATGGTGTAAATGCAAACCTTGCTCAAATCTATCATCACCATGCAAGCCTACAAAGATTATATATCTTTTTTCTTTTCCTTTTCATTTAAGTTACATTCCAAATGTGTTTCAACTGTTTGAGTTCTTTGCTCACAATCCTTGTGTACAGATGGTTCTACACAGGCCTCCACTCTGTTTTTTAGACAATGATGTTACTCTGTCTCTCTGTTTCTCTCTCTCTCTCTCTTCATTCCTTCAACATGAAGAACACTAAAACTATGGCTGAGCTCAACTACAACAAGGCTATTGAACTCTTCAAGAAAATGGATAGTCCTGGGGAACTACTTAGAAAAGAGCTGGGGAGAGTGGCATTGCTACTAGGACATCAGGTTGAAAGTAAGAGTCTCTTCTTTTAGTTAACAGTTTTGTTTTAAAAAAAATAAAAAGCATATATATATTCCCATCTTTTGAACATTAATGGTTACTTTTTGATGCCTCTGCAATGAAGTAGCCGGAAGCATTATGTTTTCAGGTTGTCCGTCTGTACGTCCGTCCATCTGTATGCATAGCTGCCATCTGTTATGAAAAAATCGTAGAAATTACGAAAACCCCTTCTATTATTACATATTTCCAAAAGTGTGTTTGTGTGCCATTTTCAACGGCAAAATGCTCATTCTGTCCAGTAAAGTATCCTACAAGCATCTCACAGTGGTAATTTGGGGATGTTCATTGGTTCATCGAACACACCAGTCATGACGAAATCATGCATATTCAACCAATGATCCTTGAAAAAATTCTTCCTGTATGTAGGAACTGTAAGAGGCATAGATCTGTGTGTTTTTTTTTTGTAATACAATTTTTGTCAGTGAAATACAACTTTTTATGCCTCCGTTACGAAGTAGCCGGAGGCATTATGTTTTCGGGTTGTCCGTCCGTACGTCCCGTCCGTACGTCCCGTTCTCGTGATCGCGTTATCTCAAGAACCGACCGATGGATTCCCTCCAAACTTGGGTCATGTATGTATCTTGCAGAGCCAATGAACTGATTAGATTTTGGGGTCGCGAGATCCAAGGTCAAATGTCATAGGGCTCATGATGTATGTAAAATAGCTCGTGATTGCGTTATCTCTAGAACCCATTGATGGATTCCCGCCAAACTTGGGTCATATATGTATCTTGCAGAGCCAATGAACTAATTAGATTTTGGGGTCGCGAGATCCAAGGTCAAAGGTCGCAGGGCTCATTTTGTATGCAAAATAGCTAGTGATCGCGTTATCTCAAGAACCCATTGATGGATTCCCGCCAAACTTGGGTCATGCAGAGATGCCAACTAGTACGGATTTCCCGTAATTGGTACGGAAATTAACGACCATTACGGCAGTACGGATTGTTGTCTAAAAATTATGTTTTTTTTTTTTTTTTTTTTTTTTTTTTTTTGCGCATAGGGATCTATCGTACCAAGTGCTGTACAGTATGGTGGCCATCCAGCACTCGCTGCATGAGAAAGATGGAAAATTATCAAGTATTCTCTTAATAGAAGCCAATTTTTCATTGAAAACTTATGTGTTGTGATGAACTGAAAATCAATATTTAGCAACTTTGTGGGAGTAAAATCACAACATATTTCAGATAATCATGCGCGCATGCGTCCGCTTGCCATTCTTTTAAGATTCATGGCGCCGCATAGGAAATTACTGATTTATTTCCCAAATTACTGATTTTGAGCCTTATGGTTACTGATTTGTGCTCTGAAAGGTTGGCATCCCTGGATACTCATGTATGTATCTTGCACAGCCAATGAACTGATTAGATTTTGGGGTCGCGAGATCCAAGGTCAGAGGTCACAGGACTCATTATGTATGCAAAAATAGCTGTGATCGCGTCATCTCAAGAACCCATTGATGGATTCCCGCCAAACTTAGGTCATGTATGTATCTTGCAGAGCCAATGTACTGATTAGATTTTGGGCTCACGAGATCCAAGGTCAAAGGTCACAGGGCTCATTATGTATGCAAAAATAGCTCGCTTCTGTTTTTGTTTGTAAAATTGCTCCATGGCGGAGGCATCATTTTCGACTGCGCGCGTTCGAAGGTCCATCTAGTTTTATTAAAGAATACAGTTTTTGAACTCCAGAGGTTGGCAGGTCTGACATAGATGTGCGATTTGCGCACATGATATTCAGTTTTACTTAAATGTTACTAATTGAAAATTCCAAATGTTTGCAGCTATGTGTATGTCCCGTTCGCGTTATCTCAAGAACCGATGGATGGATTACCATCAATCTCAGGACACGTAATGTATCTTGCAGAACCTATGAACTGATTAGATTGTGGGATCATGAGGTCAAAGATCACAGGGTTCATTATATATGCAAAAATAACTTGTGATCGCATTATCATTAGAGCCAATGGACAGATTACCATCGAACTCAAGACATGTATGTATCTTGCAGAGCCAATGAACTGATTAGATTTTAGTGCAAGAACAGTGACACAAATAAGGACATTATGAATTTTTTTAAAGTTTTGGTCACCAAATGCATGAAAATTTCAAATTTGTAAAACGATCATGTGATTTTGATGAATAAAAAAATATTGCGACGTGGTGAATAGTAACCCTTTGTGTATCAAAAGAAAACTTACGAAACTTGACATGCTGTCTTAGTTGTACTTTTGAAGGAGAGTGCAAATAAACTAAATTCACTACTTTTACTTGTTTAAGGGTAGTATACAAGACATTAATACAGGTATAAGCCAGTTTTTAATTATCACAAATTAGCCCAGATTTCTACAGAATTTCTCAACAGTGCATTTTGGAAATAAAGCAATTCTCAAAGTGATGGAGCCACTTTAAAAATAGCTTTTTGTGTCCTTTATATTGCAACATTGGTGCAGAAATAAAAAATAGCTTTAGACATATCACCAATTCTGCCAACAATTGTGATTCACTCTATCAACAGCGATTTTTGATTCCCCCCCCCCCCCCCCCAATAGAGGTAATTGAATGAATTAGAGTAAACAAATCCATAATATCACATTTTACCCCAGTGTAGTTATTTTTTTTTAAATATTTGTATTTATTCACTTATTTAAACGAAAACAGGGTAGCCCATTCAACAATAAGTCTGTGAGCCTACTGTATAACTCCAATGTAATATAAAATTCTTTGGACCATATGGTCCTTCAATATCTGTTATATTAGATAGCCTTGCTTTGACAATTTAGGGGGGGGGGTCCATTTTTTGTGGCCTACAATTTTTCCTTTTGAGGACAAACTTTTAGAGAAAAAGAGTGAGAACAACAAACTGACGAAAACAAATAATATTTTCGAGATAATTCAAGAAAAAAATGATCTTAAAAAAAAAATTAAAAGGGAATTTTGGGGGGACAAAAATTTGTATAAAAAAGTCATTTAGGGGGAGGAAAAAAATTTGGAAAAGAAAATATTGATACAAAAATATTGACCCTCGGTATTGGTGTAGTTTGTGTAATTGGTGACAAACAGTCCTCAAGAGGGTGACATGCATTGATTAAAAATATATTCATTTCACCAGCGGGTTAATAGAACACTGGAAAGTGACCGGCCAGGAAAATACAACAATATGGATCCTCGCAATCACGTGACGAGCTCTGGACCAATCACATCTCGCTGTCTGTCTAAGCTATCTAATATAGAATAATAAATGAAGAGAAAAATGGCAAGTAAACAAACAAACAAAAGAACAACAAATGGAAAAACACTAAAATAACAGAAATAACAAAAGTTATGTAAAAATTAGATCTTTAGCAATATGAAAACATTGGGAAATATTGCATGTGGCGGTATGGCGGATGCAAGAAAAAATATTAAACATATGAACATTGACCAAAGTAACGCAGGGAATGAATTTGAAATAATCATTCAAATTACTGGTCAGTGCTATAAATTAAGAAATGCTTGCCTTCATTAAGTGAAATTTAAAGGATTTAAAGGCCAAGTTCACTCCAAAAATAACTTACTTTCAATACAGCAGAAAATCAGACAAATTAATCAAAAAAAGTTTGAACAAAATCTCAAACCTTTGAGCAACCTTTTCTGATCAATTCCACAACGTTTCTTTCACAATGCAATCGCATGACCATAACTGGTCTTTATCTTTAATACAGGTCTGAATAGCAAGCAAGAAGAGGTATCACAAGAAGTGAAAGGAAAGAAGAAGAAGAAGAAGAAGAGGAACAAGGAGATGTGTGATGGAGGACAAGCGCCGGGACAGGCTTCCAGTTCCTCAGGACCCATTACTAACCTTGGTCTACAGCCAGACCAGGGTCTATCAGTTGCAGGAGCCACCCATGGAACACATGGGACACTGGCAGGTATGTTGAAATCAGTGAATTTATAAGATAATGTACATGTTAGTCAGTTTGGACAATTCCTATACTCACAAATTATTCATTACACATTAAACAAGCACAGGCTGCTTGAAGTAAAAACAGAAAAAGAAAAGAAATGGCATCTGGCTATTTTTTTCTTGATGTGTTCATCATAAATCTTTTACAGAAATGCATAGGTGAAAGTGTGAGAACAACTGAATGACACAAATAAGGACATTATAAATGTTTGAAATTTTTGGTCACCAAATGCATGAAAATTTCAAATTTGTTAAATGGTCATGTGATTTTGATGAATACAAAAATATTTTGATGTGGTGAATAGGAGTCGGGCTAACTCGGCCCACGGGACTACTCGGCCCAGCTGGAAAAACTGGGCCGAGATGTCCCGACCTGATTAATCGATCGAGAGATACCAATGTGTATATGTTTGTGCTCTTTGTGTTAAATGATACTAATGAAGACAATCTATGACTTATCTTTCGGTAAAATGACAAAAAAATGACATTTCGGACAATTTACTCACAGCTCGCAATCCGCATTGCCGCACGTACATTAAATGTGCGCTGTATCTACTCGGACCACTGAAATTCGAGCAGTGTTTTCGTCGTTAAATCACTGCAAAAATATCATTTTTATCTCGTATGAAGGTCTATTTTTTATTCCTGACACAGATTTCATTATTGAGAAGTCGAATATGGTACATTTTAGACGAGATGGTTGATTTTTGTTCACATTCTTTCGTCCTGGCCGTAAATTAGCAGACTACTGCCTAGTGCTACCGCAGCAGCTCAGCTCAGTGTGCAGCTAGCCGTACAGCGCCGCCGGCCGGGTCGGCGGGGGAATTCACTGACTCGGCGCCCGTACCGGGCCGCTGCACTGCATTGCATGATTGTAACCGATTGTACTGCCCAATTTGATCTAGTGATGTGAGTATAACTAATCAAACTAGATCTATATCTACTGTATTATCATTATTCATTCCGAGTAGAATATCCAATTTGATTTAGTAAGTAAACTAGACCTAGATCTATATCTACTGTAGCTACATCATTAGTCATTCAGAGTAGAATATTCGATTAATGAAGGAATGGAATTTTTCTTTTTCATAATCAGATAATCATATTTTACTCCTAAAAGTTAAAGACTTGATAAATAGCTAGATCTAACGTAAGGGCCTAGCCTAGTACTGTAAGAGAAGTGAGCTGAAGAATCGCCTTCTTCTTTTATTTTGGAGGGGCAGGCGCGTAGCCAGGGGGGGGGGAGTGGGGGCGGTCGCCCCCCCCCCCCCAAAAAAAAAAAAGAGAAAAAAAAAAAAAAGGAAGAGGACGTAGGAAGAAAAAGGATTAAGAGTCGAGAACGGTACAACGAACGTCTTCTTTCTCTAATTATTTAATGAAACATCAAAGCTTCCGCGCTTCGCGCGAGAAGGGGGGACAGAACTGAATTCAGGTAAGGATAAAGAGTCGAGAACGGTACAACGAATTGTCTTCTTTCTCTAATAATTTATAAAACGTCAATGCTTCCACGCTTCGCGCGGGAGCGGGACACTTAATTCAGAAAAGGATCTAGAGTCGAGAACGGTAAAACGAATCGTCTTCTTTCTCTAATTATTTAATGAAACATCAAAGCTTCCGTGCTTTGCGCGGGAAGGGGGGATGGAACCGAATTCAGATAAGGATTAAGAGTCGAGAACGGTACAACGAATCGTCTTCTTTCTTTGATGAGAGGGATGGAGACGAGAGGGATTGGTGAGGGATGGAGATGATGAGAGGGATGGAGGCAACGGCAGGGATGGAGACAATGAGAGGGATGGAGACGATGAGAGGGATTGGTGAGGGATGGAGATGATGAGAGGGATGGAGACAACGGGAGGGATGGAGACAATGAGAGGGATGGAGATGATGAGAGGGATTGGTGAGGGATGGAGATGATGAGAGGGATGGAGATGATGAGAGGGATGGAGATGATGGGAGGGATGGAGATGAAAGGGATGGAGATGATGAGAGGGATGGAGATGATGAGAGGGATGGAGATGGTGAGATGGATGGAGATGATGAGAGGGATGGAGATGACGGATGGAGATGATGAGAGGGATGGAGATGATGAGAGGGATGGAGACAATGTGATGGAGATGATGAGAGGGATTAGTGAGGGATGGAGATGATGAGAGGGATGGAGACAATGAGAGGGATGGAGATGAGAGGGATGGAGATGGTGAGAGGGATGGAGATGATGAGAGGGATGGACATGATGAGAGGGATGGAGATGATGAGAGGGAAGGAGTTGATGAGAGGGATGGAGACGATGAGAGGGAACGAGACAATGGGAGGGATGGAGATGATGAGAGGGATTGGTGAGGGAAGGAGGTGATGAGAGGGAAGGAGACAATGTTGATGATGTAAGGGATGAAGACGCTGTTGATGAGAGGTATTGGTGAGGGATGGAGACGGTGTGAGGAATGAAGATGATGAGAGGGATGGAGACGGTGTGAGGGATGGAGACGGTGTAAGGGATGGAGACAGTGTGAGGGATGACAATGATGGGAGGGATGGAGATGGTGACAAGATGGTGAGAGGGATGGAGACGATGAGAGGGATGGAGACGGGAGGGATGGAAACGTCTCCATCCCTCTAATCATCAATATCGTCTTCATCCCTTACATCATCAAAATTGTCTCCATTCCTCTTCTCCAATTCTCCATCCCTCACATTGTCTCCAACCCTCTCATCATCTCCATCCCTCACATTGTCTCCATCCCTTTCATTATCAATATCGTCTCCATTCCTCTCATCATCTCCATCCCTCACCAATCCCTCTCATCATCTCCATTCCTTACATCATCAACATTGTCTCCATTATGTATTATGCCACGTTGTGGAAATGCAATTTTATTTTTTTAATTCATTATTTATTTATAGTATGTACATATTTACAGGTACACAAGATCAGATATAAATCTGTTAACCCCCAGCCCCCCCCCCCCCAAAAAAAAAAAATTGTAACATGCAGATGACACGCCACACCATTCCTTGTGCTGTGGTATTGGTACGTATTATTTCATATGCAATTTACAAGGCAAAAAAAATTATAAATAAAATAAAGTTAAAACAATTAAATAAAAATGAGGACATGTTTGAAAAACACACATAATAGCAATAAACATTATTTGTTTACGACTCCAAGATACAAATTCCAACAATATGACGTCAAGCTGACTCAAAATAACAAATGATAAGCAGGTGTAATCGTGTATTAATTGTATGCAACGTTGTGGTAATGCAATTTTGTTTTTTTATTTATTATTTATTTATAGTATACATATTTAAACAGGTACACAAGATCAGATATAAATCTGTTAACCCCCAGCCCCCCTCCCCCCCCCAAAAAAAAAAAAAAATCAAAAAAAATGTAACATGCAGAGACCAGTACAGATGACACGCCACACCATTCCTTGTGTTGTGGTATTGGTACGTATTATTTCATATATGCAAGTTACAAGGCAAAAAAAACCTAAATAAATAAACAAAGTTAAAACAATTAAATAAAATGGAGGACATGTTTGAAAAACACACATAATAACAATAAACATTATTTGTTTACGATTCCAAGATACAAATTCCAACAATATGACGTCAAGCAGACTCATAATAACAAATGATAAGCAGGTGTAATCGTGTATTAATTTTATGCCACGTTGTGGTAATGCAAATTTGTTTTTTTTATTTATTATTTATAGTACACATATTTATACAGGTACACAATATATCAGATATAAATCTGTTAACCCCCAGCCCCCCCCCCCCCCAAAAAAAATATATAAAAATTGATTTTGCTCATAGATCTTTGCCTCTGTTGCTGATTACATACCCGGCCGAGATGGATGGGAGGTGGGGGGGGGGGGGGGCAGCTGCCTTTTAGAAATTTGAGGAACGGTTAAATTAATGACCAGTTGACCAAAGGTCCAGGAGAAGGCTTACAAGAATTAAGATCCCCCTGCCCAGGGGCGGCCGAGCGACTTCCAAAGTGGGGGGGGGGGGCACCAACAAAAAAGGGCACTTTCTGGAGAACAAAAGGGCACCTACAGTGGGAAATCTCAAAGCAAAAATATACAATATTTTAGACATTGGTATATACCCCTACATTGTGATTACATTATCAGGGATGATTTCAATATTTGTTTCTCTTCATACATCATACAAGATATCGCTTAAGCATCATACTTTACAGTTGGGTGTGATGTCTGAATATGCATTTACGAGCGAGCGAAGCGAGCGTGAAAAATTTCAAAGATCTATGAGGTCGCAGTGCGAAAAATTACATCTTATAAAGAGGAAAGAAGCCAATCGTGATGGGGTTATAAGCACATTCTCATAACGGAAGACTGAAAAGACCTTTGATAAGTAACATAATTATATCATCTTTAAATGCGAGCGAGCGCAGCGAGCGAACTTTGGGGGAAATTGCTCTTAGTCGCCTTAAATAAGGGGCACGTTTAATGATTACATGAAAAGGGGACAATTATCGAAAGGGATAAGACACTTATAAGAAAAGAAAAGGAGCACGTGTCAAAGTACAAAGGATTAATATAAGAGGTGAAAATGAGGCATTTTTTCACCTGAAAAGAGGCACTCGCCAGTGATGACAAAGAGGCGTTTACGAAAATGGGAAATAGGCATTTGTTGACGGAAAAGGGGCACCCATCAGATTTTGATAGGGGCATTTATAAGAGGTGAAAAGGGGATAGTTCCCTTATTAGAAAGGAAAAGGGGCACGTATCATTATTAAAAGGGGAATTATCAGAGTTGAAAAGGGGCATTGACCAGATATGAAAAGGGGCACTTATAATAAAGGAAAATGTGCATATGTTGAATGAAAAGGGGGCACCGTTCAGATTTTTAAAAGGGGTAGTTATGAGAAGGGGAAGGAACTCTTTCTTTTTAATGGGGGCACTTATCATAAGGAAAAGGGGCACTTATTAGAAAATAAGAGGGGCACATGTTAAAATGAAAGGTGTGCTCATCCGAGTTAAAAAAAAAGGGGATAGTTATTAAAAGGAGAAGGGGCACTTCTTACAAAGGAAAAAAGGGGAAATTGTCAAAGTAAAAGGAGCACCTCTCAGTTTTGAATAGGGCAATTATCAGAGGTAAAGGGGGCACTTATTAAAAGTGAAAAGGGGCACTTCTCGTACCTGAAAAGAGGCACTTACTAGAGATTAAAAAGGGCACTTATTCAAGATTATTTCAAGATTTATGAGAATGGAAAATGGACACTTATTGCAAAGGAAAATGGGAACATGTCGAAGGAAAAGGGGCACGTGTCAAAAATAAAAAAGGGCACTCGTCAGAGGTGAAAAGGGGGAAGGGGCACTTTTACTAAGTAATAGGGGCACTTGTCAAATGAAAAGGGGCACCTTTCCTATGTAAAAGGGGCACTTCTTACAAAATAAAAGGGGCACTTTTCCTATGTAAAAAGGGGCACTTTTGGGGTATCTGAAAAAGTGGGGGGCACTGTGCCCCCCCCCCCCCTCGGGAGGGCCGCCTCTGCCCCATGCACCGGCACGTCATTGCAATATCATGTCTTAATTTATTGCTTTGCTTTGTATATATCTCTTTGATTCCCAGAAAAAGGGAACAAAAAGGAGATTTTTTGGTTTGTTTGGGGGGGGTGGTGGGGGCTGCATTTTTTATACAAAAAACTTGAAGCCAATACCTTCTTTTCGTAGAATTTTTTTGAAGCAGCCCCCTCCAAAAAAATAAGAAGGCGATTCTTCAGCTCACTTCTCTTACAGTACTAGGCTAGGCCCTTACGTTAGATCTAGCTATTTTATCAAGTCTTTAACTTTTAGGAGTAAAATATGATTATCTGATTATGAAAAAAGAAAAATTCCATTCTTTCATTAATCGGATATTCTACTCTGAATGACTAATCTAGTATAGACCTATGATAATGATGTAGCTACAGTAGATATAGATCTAGGTCTAGTTTACTTTACTCACTAAATCAAATTGGATATTCTACTCGGAATGAATAATGAAAATACAGTAGATATAGATCTAGTTTGATTAGTTATACTCACATCACTCGATCAAATTGGGCAGTACAATCATGCAATGCAGTGCAGCGGCCCGGTACGGGCGCCGAGTCAGTGAAGTCCCCCGCCGACCCGGCAGGCGGCGCTGTACGGCTAGCTGCACACTGAGCTGAGCTGCTGCGATAGCACTAGGCAGTAGTCTGCTAATTTACGGCCAGGACGAAAGAATGTGAACAAACATCAACCATCTCGTCTAAAATGTACTATATTCGACTTCTCAATAATGAAATCTGTGTCAGGAATAAAAAATAGACCTTCATACGAGATAAAAATGATATTTTTGCAGTGATTTAACGACGAAAACACTGCTCGAATTTCAGTGGTCCGAGTAGATACAACGCACATTAATGTACGTGCGGCAATGCGGATTGCGAGCTGTGAGTAAATTGTCCGAAATTTCATTTTTTTTGTCATTTTACCGAAAGATAAGTCATAGATTGTCTTCATTAGTATCATTTAACACAATTACATTAAAGATTTAGGTTGGAAAGGGCATTATTAAGTCACAAAGAGCACAAACATATACACATTGGTATCTCTCGATCGGGACATCTCGCCCCAGTCTAAAAGGCTGGGGCGAGATGTCCCGCGGGGCGAGTTAGCCCGGATTCCATTAACCCCCTCCTCCCCAATCATTATATTCTAGGCATGAAACTCATGTATACCTATAACCTACAGACTTACAATTCAAATAGAAACATTTTATAAATATTTATTTGGGGAGGAAGGGGGGGGGGGCTCAGACATCGAAACTCGCATATCATTGACCCAAACAAATATATTTGGTGGATCTCAGATATCATTGAGACCCCCAAATATTTTGGCGGGACTCTGATATCATTGAGCACCCCCCCCCCCCCCCCCCCTCCCCCGCCTCCTCCCCATATTTTGGTGGGGCTCAGATATCATCAGACCCCCAATTATTTTTGGTAAGGCTAGGATAATATCACGGAGCCCCCCGATATTTGTGAGGGGCTCAGATATCATTGAGCCCCCCCCCCCCAATATTTTGGCTGGGCTCGGTTATCATGAGCCCCCCCCCCCTAATATTTTGTTCGGGCTCGGAAAGGCTATCATTGACCCCGCCCTCCCCAAATATATTTGCACACTTATTTTCTGGGCTGGAAGCTTCATGCGTTTCTATAATCTACTGATCGACTTAGTATTCAAATTATTATTAAAACTGAGAGTTTATGAATTTTGGAAGATTGATTGAGGGTGGCTCCTTTGTCAACAACCAGTATTGTCTCGACACACGTACTGCACACCAGCCAGAGGGGCCCTCCCGGGGGGCACAATGCCCTTCCACTTTTTCAAGCACCCGAAAAGTGCCCCTTTAACTTGGTAAAAAGTGCCCCTTTTTACATATGAATAGTGCCCCTTTAACTTTGACAAGTGCCCCTATTAATTTTTTAAAAGTTCCTCTTCCCCTTTTCAACTCTGATAAGTGCCCCTTTTATTTTGACACGTGCCCCTTTTCCTTCGACAAGTTCCCTTTTTCCTTTGAAATAAGTGTCCAATTTCCATTCTCATAAGTGCCCTTTTCAATCTCTAGTAAGTACCCCTTTTCAGGTACGAGAAGTGCCTCTTTTCACTTTTGATTAGTGCCCTCTTCACCTCTGATAATTGCCCTATTCAAATCTGAGAGGTGCCTCTCTTACTTTGACAAGTGCCCCTTTTACATAGGAAAAGTGCCCCTATTCATTCTTTTAAGTGACCTCCCACTTTTTCAAGTACCCTAAAAGTGCCCCTTTTTGCATAGGAAAAGTGCCCCTTTTTACATAGGAAAAATGCCCCTTTTACTTTGACAAGTGCCCCTTTTACATAGGAAAAGTGCCCCTATTCATTCTTTTAAGTGCCTCTTCCCATTTCTACCTCTGATAAGTGCCCCTTTTATTTTGATGCGTATAGAGGAGGGGGGGGTAGGGGGTGGGGGCTGCGTAAATATACAAAAACTTGAAACCAACGCCTTTAATAATTCTTTTTTTGTAGAATTTTTGTGAGGCAGCTCCCTCCAAAAAAAAAAAGGCGATTCGTCAGCTCACTTCTCTGCTTAGAGTACTATGCTAGACCCGTGTGCTAGGCCCTAACATTAGATATAGCTATATTAAGTCTTTAACTTTTAAGAGCAAAATATGAATATCTGATTATGAAAAAAGAAAAATTCCATTCCTTCAATTCATTAATCATCATCATGTTAATCAGAGATTCTACCCTGAATGACTAGTAGTAAAGATGATGTACAGTGGTCTAGTTTACTCACTCAATCAAATTGGATATTCTACTCTGAATGAATAATGATAATATAGTAGATATAGATCTAGATAAATGTAGGACCTTACTGTAGTTTGATTAGTTTACTCACTCGATCAAATTGGGCAGTGCAGTGCAGCGGGTACGGATGCCGAGTCAGTGAATTCCCCCGCCGACCCGCCCGGCGGCGGCGCTGTACTGCTAGCTGGACACTGAGCTGAGCGATGAGCTGCTGCGCGGTGCACAACAGTAGTCTGCTAATTTACGGCCAGGACGAAAGAATGTGAACAAACATCAGCCATCTCGTCTAAAATGTAGTACATTCGACTTCTCAATAACGAAATGTATACCAGGAATCAAAAATAGACCTTCATACATTATGAAAATGATATTTTTGCAGTGATTTACTGACAAACACACTGCTCGAATTTCAGTGGTCCGAGTCGATACAACGCACATTTAATGTACGTGCGGCAATGCGATTTGCGAGCTATGAGTAAATTGTCCGAAATGCCATTTTTTTTGTCATTTTACCTAAAGAGAAGTTATAGATTGTCTTCAATAGTATCATTTAAGTATCAAGTATCAAGTATCAAGTTTATTTGTCTTCCAGAAAACACATGTGACAAAATATAATAGAGTATAATCATAACAGTACAATGTAGAACAAAGGAAGACGAGGAGACCTTGGTTGAAGCACAGCTTGTTAAGTTAAGGCCCCCTCATATGATGTGACAAAGATAACTTATTTATGAATACAACAACAAATATGGAATATATAAAACTATTTACAAAATACTCTCAGAGAACAACTACCCAACGTTGCATCTAATATGATCTAATATGGACAAACCCAAGCCGACACCAAGTCGAGACATCAATGAGTTATTGCTCTCTGAGTGCAGAGGTCAAGTAGGAATATATGGTATATGTACATGTAGTATGTACAGATGAGAAAGAAGAAGAAAAAAGAAAAGGGATAAAGGGGGTTATATGTCAAAGTCAAGAATTAACGAAAAAAAGATCAAGAGTAGAGTTAAATATGCTACAGTACACTAACAATAAAGCTTGATAACACATTCATGTGTCATCGACATACTTGTCAAGAAAATATGACTTAAGTCTACGTTTAAAAACTGAGATACTTGAAGCATTTGTTATGGTAGTATCAAGTGAATTCCAGAACCTGGGGCCAGTGGACATTAGTGTATTCAAAGCAGGGGCGGATCTAGCTTTTTGCTAAGGGGGGGGTTTGACCAAAATAATGACGATGCGGAGCATCGTCCACGAGCCGCGAAGCGGCGAGCCGATTTTTTTGGGGTGTTTATTTGAACCCCGTAAGTGATGTTTTCCTGACATCTATTAACACAATGGAGACCATAAAAAGCAGTGCATGATAACGTCTTTTTAAATCAAGTAACAGTTAAATACACAGTTATATCCAGAGTTATCATGTGTTTGGTTAAGTTACCAGATGAGTTGAATATCTTCTCACAATATTTGCACTTGAAAGGGTTTCTCTCCAGCGTGCGTTCTTTTTTTCTTTTTTTTTTTCTTTTTTTTTTTCTCTTTTTTTCCTTTTTTTTTTTTTTTTTTTTTTGGCCGCCCAAGGGGGGGGGGTTTTAAACCCCCTAAACCCCCCCCGTAGATCCGCGCCTGCAAAGTGAAGGTTGTCCTTGCATATGGTAAATGGAGAGCAGAAGCCTGTCTAGTATTATAGCTGTGAATTTGGTTATTTCTTCTAAAGATTTGAGCAAGGGCAGGAGGGAGGTCTCCAGAGTGAATGCTAAACATGAGCATTCCAAGTTGCATTGAATAGAAATCTTCTAGTTTTAGAATACTGTTTTCATAATAAAGTAGATTTGTATGTGCACGATAATTTGCTTTACAAATTATTCTAATAACCCGCTTCTGCACAACAAAAAGCCTGTGGATTTGAGTTTTGGATGATTTGCCCCATGCCAACATACCATAATTAATATATGATAAAATAAGAGTAGAGTACAAAATGAACAATACCTCTTGAGGTATACATGATCTCAACTTATAAATAACACCAGTATTTTTTGACACCACTTTACTTAATTTGTCCACATGAGTTTTCCAATTCAGTTTCTCGTCTATGTATATTCCAAGAAATTTCGTTGAAGTTACTCTCTCAATTGGGTTATTATTGAATGCCACTTCGCCTGGCAAAATATTAACTGAATTACTGAACAGTATATAATTAGTTTTCTGAAGATTCAAGGATAACTTATTAGCATTAATCCACATCATTACTTTTCGAAACTCTTCATTAACAGTTTTCAACAATGTTTGTGGACATCTATGAGAAAAAAATACACTTGAGTCATCAGCAAAAAATATGAATGATAATACACTTGATGAGCGTTGAAAATCATTAATATACAAGATGAATAAAAGTGGTCCCAAAATGGATCCCTGGGGAACACCACATGTTACTTTTTGGGGACTAGAGTCAATTCCATTTAAGGACACATATTGCTTTCTATCAGTTAGATAACTTCTAAACCAATCCAAGGCGACTCCCCTGACACCATAATGACAAAATTTACTTAAGAGAATTTCATGGTCTACAGTATCAAAGGCCTTGGAAAAGTCTAAAAATGTACCAATGGTGTGTAAGCGACTATCTAAGGCAGAAGCAAGTTTATCTATAAGGTGTAAGATTGCATGTGTTGTTGTATGCTCCTCCCGAAAACCAAACTGATAATTACTGAAGACACATGTTTTGTTTAAAAATTTTATAGTTCTTACATAAATAATTTTTTCCAGAATTTTTGAAAAACAGGTTAACAAAGAAATCGGACGATAATTTGTCAGTAATTGGGAGTCACCTTTTTTAAAAATTGGTACAACTTTTGCGATCTTCATGTTTATCGGTACAACTCCGCTTGACATAGACAAATTAAAAATATGAACTAGTGGTTGAAGGATACCGACAATAACTTGCTTAATAAGTTCGTTCCCAATATGATCATACCCAGGACTTTTCTTGTTCTTGAGGGCTCTAACAATACCAAGCAATTCTTCTTCATTTGTGGGCACCAGAAATAAACTTTGCATGTTAGGTTCTACTAAGTAATCATGAAAATCAGTTTGACTGTTAGGAATATTTTTTTTCAGATTCGGACCAATATTACAAAAATATTCATTAAACTTTTCCACTATAATATTTTTATCTTCAACCATTTGGTCATCTATATTCATTTGTATTATACTTGTTACTTTAGATGCTTTTTGAAATACATTTCTTATCACCTTCCACGTGCCCTTGATATTATTGTAAGTTGCTTTAAACTGTGCTAAATAGTATTGTTTTTTGGCTGCACGCAGCACAGAAGTCAGAGTATTTCTGTAAATGGAATATTTCCTTTTTAGAGCTACCGTCCCTGCTTTCTTATACTTATAAAACAGCTCATTTTTCTTATTTATTGATTTCAGCATAGCATTGGTGACCCACGGCATACGTGGAGTTCTTCTACGGTTGTTTTTACTCTTTACTACTGGAATATTAGCATCATACAACGATAAAAACCTATTCATGAAAATATCGAAGGCACTCTCATCACACTGATTCAAAAGAACATCACTCCAGTTTGTCGCCAATAATGCCTCTCTAAACTGATTAATATTTTCTGGGGTGTTTCTTCTAACAAAAATGTTCTTATGGGTGACTACAAGTTTTTTTCCCAAAGGAATTACAGTATACACAGGAAAATGGTCAGACAAGTCCGACACAACAATAGTAGATAAGGGAAAAGGTTGTAAGTTACTAAAGATATTGTCAATTAGAGTAGCAGAGGATTCAGTTACTCTTGTTGGTTTTGTTATCAAGGGCAACAAAGAAAACGACAACATCAAATTCAGGAAATCATCAACATGAGCATCAACATTGTGCTGTAAAAGGTTTATATTATAATCTCCAACCAAAAATAAGGATTTACCGTTAAGTGACTGGCTTTCCAAAACTCTCTGCATTTCGTCCAAAAAAATGTTCAAAATACCATTGGGAGGTCTGTACACGACTCCAATTACGATATTATTTTTACCAGAAATAAAGACTTCAACAAATAAAGCTTCTAGATTTTCAGTCATAACATTAAGCTCGTGACATACTCGATAATCGAGCCCAGACGGAACATAAAGGTCTACTCTACTATTGCTTAACAAGTTATAACCTGGAATAACAAACAAATTTGCATTATTTTCATTGGTGAACCAAGTTTCAGTGACACCAATGGCAGTTAAGCCTGAGCTGATTTTGTTCACAAATGATGTCACATGTTCAAAATTTCTACTCATGCTGCGGATATTAAAATGAAGAAGGGAAAGCTCTTTATCTGTGGCATTTTTAACTGACTCAAAGAACTGTTGTTCTGTAGAATAATTACATCTTAAAGAAATATTTTCAATGCTGTCACTGATATCACTCAAGCTAGCTTCAAGAAAATTGCAAATATTATGGTCATCTATTTGAGCCATGATCGGTCAAGATAGGTGACATGATAAACACGAGTACTGATAACATAGACATAAGGAAACGGCTAGCTAACTTAAATACAACTAGAAAGATAAACACTTGAGACATATAGAATATGAGACAGCAAATTGGAGAGGAAAAAGGAAGGTATAAACAGGGAAAGGAAGACAAAAAAGAACAGAATGGAAAACATATATATAATTGCGCACAGGATACATTGCGCAGATAATTAAAAAGAGAATTCATATGAAGAAAAAAACAAAACAACAACAACAGTACCAATAGTGTAGTAAATAAAAAGAGATGTTTTAAATATCATGTGGCAAGAGCTATCAAGTTATTTATAGACAAAGGTTGAATTTAGAGCCTGGCCAAGTCCGCTTCAGAAAAGATGGTTTTCTTCATTTCTTTGCCATCGGTTGCTGGCAACAAGGCGATGACTCGACCATCCCGTGTCCAAGCAGCTTTCACCCGTTGATGGTCACGGGTCATCTTGAGGAGCTTGGCGTTATCGCGCGTGAGGTCCTCCTGGATGGATTTTCTAGTACCCGCGAGCTTGCGTCGACTCCCGAGGACCTCGTTCCTCTTCTTGAACGACAGGAACTTGACAACTAGAAATGCAATCGTGTCACAACGATGTGCGTGCAATGACGCCATGTTTCTACGTGTCAAACGAAGGAGCTACTCTCGGACTATCCAGAGCGATATGTAAGAAGTCTGTATCTTCTGTGATAGTGGAGATAGTTAGGGCGAAAGAAAGGTCACCAAAACGGCCCGAAACGGAAAAAATAGTGCCTGGACGGTCACGCATGATGGTTTCCGGAGAAAGAAGCATTTAGTGACCTTGAAGGAATGCTAGAGACTACGCCTACGAATTTTGAAGGAAATTGGAGTAGAGGAAGGGATCTAGAAAGGGCTCGCAAGCACTGCGTGCAAAACCAATAGGACTTGGTGCATGATGAACATGTTGCGACGCGTGCTTTGGCACGAACGGCCGCCCATACTAACACAACCGAATAACAGTCTTCGGAAACTCGGCGGAATTCGTATAGTGACCCTTGTTCAAATGCGATTTACTCACAATTTTCTGCGTGAACATATACCATACTTGGTATCATTCGAAAGGGCACTTCAGTGCGGTCATTTTGAAACCATTGGCATCTGCGCAAAATGTACTGCACGCATCAAACGCGCTATTACGTAAAGCATGGTAAATTCATAATTTTGGGCGATAACTTGGCGAAGAGGGTATTACAATTTACTAGACTTAGCAGACAGTAATTTGTCACGTATATGGATACATGTGTCTGGCAAGTTTCATTGATGTAGGTATAACGATCGCCATTTTAGAGCAAGTTGAAGTTATTTTGGAATTTTCTTGAAAATGGCGAATTTGGAGGGCAATTTTCTCAAATTTGGTCAGTGATAGGGTATATAATTTTGTATATGGCTGGAAAGGGCATATCTTCAAGTATCTAAATCCAAAAAAGGGTACGGGTTTGCCAAGCCATTATGGAGATACGGCCACAGACAGAAAGCCAATTCCCAGAACTTTAGAGGGCGCTATTTATGTTGTGCAAAGCCATTGGAGCGTGAAATTTGGCATGGCTATGTGCAATTATGCGATAAAGATACTGTGAGATTTAAATACAAAACGGAATTTATATGAGAAAGTTATGGCAGTTTTAGATTATTTAGGGGTCCATTTTTCAAGAACTTGAGAGATTTTTGACGGAGTCGGTTTTAGATTTGAATTTCGAGTATGAAGATGGCATTTTGAAGGTCAAGTCATCAGTCGCAGATGAAAGAACATCTCTCAGACTATCTAGAGGAATTTGTTAGAAGTTTGTAGGATCTAGGATAGTGGAGATAGGAAGGAAGATATAAAGGCCTTAAAATGGACCAGAAACGGACAAAATGGCGCCTGGACGGTCATGCATGAGTGATTTCGAAAATCGAAAAAGTAGGTGACCTTGATGAGATGCTAGAGATGATGCCTACGAAATTTGAAAGGAAAAGGACTTGAGGAAAGGACCTGGATAGGAATAACAAGCACTACGTGCAAAGCGAATGGGATTCCGGACGACAAGAAGAAGAGGAAGAACCAAGAATACTAGAAATGCAATCGTGTCACAACGATGTGCGTGCAATGACGCCATGTTTCTACGTGTCAAACGAAGGAGCTACTCTCGGACTATCCAGAGCAATATGTAAGAATTCTGTAGCTTCTGTGATAGTGGAGATAGCTAGGGCGAAAGAAAGGTCACCAAAACGGCCCGAAACGGGAAAAATGGTGCCTGGACGGTCACGCATGAGGGTTTCCGGAGAACGAAGAATTCAGCGACCTTGAAGGAATGCTAGAGACTACGCCTACGAATTTTGAAGGGAATTGGAGTAGAGGAAGAGATCTAGAAAGGGCTCGCAAGCACTGCGTGCAAAACTAATAGGATTTGGTGCATGATGAACATGTTGCGACGCGTGCTTTGGCACGAACGGCCGCCCATACTTTAAAAATGACGTCATACCCGAAACGTGTTATAATAGGGCGGAAACTCGGCGAAATTCGTATAGTGACCCTTGTTCAAATGTGATTTACTCACAATTTTCTGTGTGAACATATACCATACTTGGTATCATTCAAAAGGGCACTTCATTGCAGTCAGTTTGACACCATTGTCATTTGCGCGCAACGTACTGCACGCATCAAACGCGCTATTACATAATGCATAGTAAATTCATCATTTTTGACGATAACTTTGCGACGAGGGCATTAGAATTTACTAAACTTGGCAGACAGTTGTCACGTATATGGATACATATTTGTGCCAAGTTTCATTGATATAGGTTTAACGATCGCCATTTTAGAGCAAGTTGAAGTTATTTCCAAATTTTCTTGAAAATGGCGAATTTGGAGGGCAATTTTCTCAAAGATGGTCAGTGATAGGGTATATAATTTTGTATATGGCTGGAAAGGGCATATCCTCAAGTATCTAAATCCAAAAAAGGGTACGGGTCTGCAAAGCCATAATGGAGATAAGGCCACAGAAAGAAAGCCAATTCCCAGAACTTTAGAGGGCGCTATTTATGTTTTGCAAAGCCATTGGAGCGTGAGATTTTGCATGCCTATGTGCAATTATAAGATAAAGATACTGTGAGATTTAAATACGAAACGGAATTTACATGAGAAAGTTATGGCAGTTTTAGATTATTTAGGGGTCAAATGTTCAAGAATTTGAGAGATTTTTGACGGAGTCGGTTTCAGATTTGAATTTTGAGTACGAAGATGGCATTTTGATGGCAGGTTATACGTCGCAGATGAAAGAACATCTCTTGGACTATCTAGAGGAATTTGTTAGAAGTTTGTAGGATCTAGGATAGTGGAGATAGGAAGGAAGATAGAAAGGCCTTAAAATGGACCAGAAACGGACAAAATGGCGCCTGGACGGTTATGCATGAGTGATTTCGAAAATCGAAAAAATAGGTGACCTTGATGAGATACTAGAGATGATGCCTACGAAATTTGAAAGGAAAATGACTTGAGGAAAGTACCTAACTAGGAATAACAAGCACTATGTGCAAAACGAATGGGATTCCGGACGACAAGAAGAAGAAGAGGAAGAAGAGGAAGAAGAAGTAAGAATATTAATAAGAAGAATGTGAACGAAAACAAGGCAATGACGAAGGTCGTCATTGCAATTAATAACGTGAACGAAAACAAGGCAATGACGAAGGTTCGTCATTGCAACTAGAAATGCAATCGTGTCACAACGATGTGCGTGCAATGACGCCGTGTTTCTACGTGTCGAACGAAAGAGCTTCTCTCGGACTATCCAGAGCAATTTGTACTAAGTCTTTAGCTTCTGTAATATTGGAGACAAGTAGGGCGAAAGAAAGGCCTCAATAGTGACCTTGATGGGATGGTAGTGACTATGCCTACGATGTTTGAAAGAAATTGGGATAGGGGAAAGAACCTAGAAAGGGCTCGCAAGCACTGCGTGCAAAAAACAAATGGGATTAGTTGCATGTTCGTCATTGCAATCAAGATCGTTCTAGGGGTCAAAAGCGTGAACCCGATTTGCCCCATAGACAATGCGTGTAATGCATGGGCGGAAAACGTACAGGATCTGTATTATGACCGGAGTTAAATTGTTTTTTCTCTCTCTATTTATGTCTCTTTATGGGCCGTATATGGTATCATTGGAAAGAAAATTTCATGGTTGTTATTGTAAACTACTCTCTTTATTTCTATGATAATCCAATCGAAACATGTGATGTAAAATAGATTTAAAGGACAAAATGGCGTCTTAAATGGCCCCCTTGACTAATTCCAAAAATCCGGTCACGAGGTGCCCTGCGTATTGCATCTCGGAATGTCATTGCAAATTTTCAAGGAAAAAAAAGGATGTTTAGGGGGCGAAAAGTAGTCTGAAAAAAATGACGTCATGGCCGATAAGTGTTATAATCGGGCGGAATTCGTATAGTGACCCTTGTTCAAATGCGATTTACTCACAATTTTCTGTGTAAACATATACCATACTTGGTATCATTCGAAAGGGCACTTCATTGCGGTCAGTTTGACACTATTGTCATCTGCACGCAATGTACTGCACGCATTAAAGGCGCTATTACGTAATGCATAGCAAATTCATCATTTTTGGCGATAACTTTGCGCTGACGTTATTAAAATTTACCAAACTTGGCAGACAGTTGACACGTATATGGATACATGTGTCTGCTAAGTTTCATCGAGTTAGGTTTAAAGATCGCCATTTTAGAGCAAGTTGAAGTTATTTCGGAATTTTCGTGAAAATGGCGAATTTGGAGGGCAATTTTCTCAAATTTGGTCAGTGATAGGGTATATAATTTTGTATATGGCTGGAAAGGGCATATCCTCAAGTATCTAAATCCAAAAAAGGGTACGGGTTTGCCAAGCCATTATGGAGATACGGCCACAGAGAGAAAGCCAATTCCCAGAACTTTAGAGGGCGCTATTTATGTTGTGCAAAGCCATTGGAGCGTGAAATTTGGCATGGCTATGTGCAATTATGAGATGAAGATACTGTGAGATTTAAATACAAAACGGAATTTATATGAGAAAGTTATGGCAGTTTTAGATTATTTAGGGGTCCATTTTTCAAGAACTTGAGAGATTTTTGACGGAGTCGGTTTTAGATTTGAATTTCGAGTATGAAGATGGCATTTTGAAGGTCAAGTCATGTGTCGCAGATGAAAGAACATCTCTCAGACTATCTAGAGGAATTTGTTATAAGTTTGTAGGATGAAGGATAGTGGAGATAGGAAGGAAGATATAAAGGCCTTAAAATGGACCAGAAACGGACAAAATGGCGCCTGGACGGTCATGCATGAGTGATTTCCAAAATCGAAGAATGTAGTGACCTTGATGAGATGTTAGAGACTATGCCTATGAAATTTGAAAGGAAAAGGACATGAGGAAAGCACCTAACTAGGAGTCACAAACACTACGTGCAAAACGAATGCGATTTCCTGACGATAAGGAGGAAAAGGAGGAAAAGGAGAATATTAATGGGGCAGAATGTGAACGAAAACAAGGCAATGACGAAGGTCGTCATTGCAACTAGAAATGCAATCGTGTCACAACGATGTGCGTGCAATGACGCCATGTTTCTACGTGTGAAACGAAAGAGCCCTATCCAGAGCAATTTGTACGAAGTCTTTAGCTTCTGTAATATTGGAGACAGGTAGGGCGAAAGAAAGGCCTCAATAGTGACCTTGATGGGATGGTAGTGAATATGCCTACGATGTTTGAAAGAAATTGGGATAGGGGAAACAACCTAGAAAGGGCTCGCAAGCACTGCGTGCAAAAACAAATGGGATTAGTTGCATGTTCGTCATTGCAATCAAGATCGTTCTAGGGGTCAAAAGCGTGAACCCGATTTGCCCCATAGACAATGCGTGTAATGCATGGGCGGAAAACGTAGAGGATCTGTATTATGACCGGAGTTAAATTGTTTTTTCTCTCTCTCTTTATGTCTCTTTATGGGCCGTATATGGTATCATTGGAAAGAGAATTTCATGGTCGTTATTGTAAACTACTCTCTTTTTTTCTATGATAATCCTATCGAAACATGTGATGTAAAATAGATTTAAAGGACAAAATGGCGTCTTAAATGGCCCCCTTGACCAATTTCAAAAATCCGGCCACGAGGTGCCCTGCGTATTGCATCTCGGAATGTCATTGCAAATTTTCAAGGAAAAAAAAGGATGTTTAGGGGGCGAAAAGTAGTCTGAAAAAAATGACGTCATGGCCGATAAGTGTTATAATCGGGCGGAATTCGTATAGTGACCCTTGTTCAAATGCGATTTACTCACAATTTTCTGTGTAAACATATACCATACTTGGTATCATTCGAAAGGGCACTTCATTGCGGTCAGTTTGACACCATTGTCATCTGCACGCAATGTACTGCACGCATTAAAGGCGCTATTACGTAATGCATAGCAAATTCATCATTTTTGGCGATAACTTTGCGCTGACGTTATTAAAATTTCCCAAATTTAGCAGACAGTTGTCACGTATATGGATACATGTGTCTGCCAAGTTTCAACGACGTAGGTATAAAGATCGCTATTTTAGAGCAAGTTGAAGTTATTTCGGAATTTTCTTGAAAATGGCGAATTTGGAGGGCAATTTTCGCAAATTTGGTCAGTGATAGGGTATATAATTTTGTATATGGCTGGAAAGGGCATATCCTCAAGTATCTAAATCCAAAAAAGGGTACGGGTCTGCCAAGCCATAATGAAGATACGGCCACAGAGAGAAAGCCAATTTCCAGAACTTTAGAGGGCGCTATTTATGTTTTGCAAAACCATTGGAGCGTGAAATTTGGCAAGGCTATGCGCATTTATGAGATTAAGATACTGTGAGATTTAAATACAAAACGGAATTTATATGAGAAAGTTATGGCAGTTTTAGATTATTTAGGGGTCAATTTCTCAAGAATTTGAGAGATTTTTGACGGAGTCGGTTTCAGATTTGAATTTTAAGTATGAAGATGGCATTTTGAAGGTCATGTTATACGTCGCAGATGAAAGAACACCTCTTAGACTATCTAGAGGAATTTGTTAGAAGTTTGTAGGATCTAGGATAGTGGAGATAGGAAGGAAGATAGAAAGGCCTTAAAATGGACCAGAAACGGACAAAATGGCGCATGGACGGTCATGCATGACTGATTTCGAAAATCGAAAAAGTAGGTGACCTTGATGGGATGCTAGAGATGATGTCTACGAAATTTGAAAGGAAAAGGACTTGAGGAAAGTACCTAACTAGGAATAACAAGCACTACGTGCAAAACGAATGGGATTTTTGGACGATAAGGAAAACCAGGAGGAAAACAAGAATATTAATGGGGCAGAATGTGAACGAAAACAAGGCAATGACGAAGGTTCGTCATTGCAATTATGGTGCTTGGACCCTTTGGACCAGGCTTAATAGCGGAATTCACCCGTTGAATATGGTCTATGTCCCCCTTCTGGAGGTGAACGCCAAGGGAGGTGTTCACCAGATCAACTATTACATCCTCTGAAGGCACCCCTTCAACCTCGGGGATACCAACAAATCTGAGAGAGTTTCTCCTACTGTATTGCTCTTGGGAGTTTACATCCCTTCTCAGCAGACTGAATCGTTGACCTGTGCCATCATGGCTTTCCTTCAGCAGCTTAATTTCCTTTCTATTTCTTTCTTCAGAAAGCTCAAGGTCAAGGATCCTTGCCTCCTGCCTTCCTATTGACTCCTCGAGCACAATTACATTACAGATTGTGGTTTGAAATGGCATTATTAAGTCACAATGAGCACAAACATATACACATTGGTATCTCTCGATCGATTAATCATATCGGGACATCTCGCCCCAGCCTAAAAGGCTGGGGCGAGATGTCCCGCGGGGCGAGTTAGCCCGACTCCCTCTCGATCAATTAATCAGGTCGGGACATCTCGGCCCAGTTTTTCCAGCTGGGCCGAGTAGTCCCGTGGGCCGAGTTAGCCCGGATTCGGTGAATAGTAGCCCTATATGTATCGTTAGAAAACTTACGAAACTTGACATGCAGGCCTAGTTCTACTTTTGAAGGAGAGTGCAAATAAACTAAGTTTGCTGCCTCTGTTAAGGGTAGTACATACATGGGTTCCATGTCAAGTCGCCCAATGTCAGCCCGCCCCCTTACAAAGTCGCCCCCAATTGGTCATGTCGCCTCCCGATTTTTTTTGCCGATTTTGGGATTCTTGGTCAGCTCGCCCTAGAACGTGTCGTCATGATAAAAGCGCCGAAACAATAATATCGAAACATTGAGAGGCTTTACCGCTTTCAATGAGATCAACCCTCATTATACGACAAAAGCGTCACTGCAGGGGCGTTGCTAAAGGGGGGGGGAGGGGGCGGGGTGCGATACCCCCAACCTGTCACTATTGTCGGTAAACTTGCCCTGCTGTCGGGAAAAATGAGAAAAGGGGGAGGGGAAAAATGAGAGGGAAAGGGAGGAAAAGAACGAAATAGAGAACGAGCGGCTGATAATGTCGAAATGAGAAGAATATTACTGTACAATACTTATAAAAAGTAAAACTTTTTAATGTAAATCTCTGTTGCATCAAAATAAAATGAAACGTTTATTACATTATACTTAAGCACAAACTAGAAGAAGGTGGACAACATAAAAAGAGAAAGAATGAAACTTTCTCTTTTATTTACAAACATAATTTATAACTAGACATATAATACTTGTTTGGAACAAGTATAGGTGGGCTGGTCAACTAACATTTGAGACAAAATAGAGCAAAAATAAGCGACATACTGCTTACAAATTCTTAAAAGACAATATCATGTAGATTCATAACGTGAACTAAATTCACCTTCTATAGGCATAACACGCAAATTATGAAGTTTTTGACATGAGGCCTTTAATCAAAATGTTCACTATGATGACGTCATCAAAAAGAAAAATGGTTATTACTGCGCTTGTAGAGAATTGTCTTAGCTACAACATATCGAAATTTTGAAGAAAATTGATCAATATTTACAGAGATACAATCAATTTTACATAAATATGCTGACGTCATAATATGCAAATTCGTATTTTGAGTTCCAAGGCCATTGTGATGATGTCACGATACACTTAATGGCCAAACTAGACATGGAATCATATTTCCGACTCATACTCTATCTTAATATGAAAAAAATTGAGGATCCCGGTGCATTCCAAAGAGCTATAACGGATTTTGTATAGGCATGTTTTTGCCCATATATGCTATGTATTAAAAGACCTCGCGCGCACTGACATTTATCTTGAATTTACGCTCATCTTGTTAATAATGGTCATAAAGAGATAAACATGGAATCAAATTCCTTGAAAAAATATGAGAAATATCATGAAAGAAAAAAAAATGGCGATTCTATGTTTTTTAATGGTGTTACGCGCGAAAACGCGCGCGCATGCTCGTACGCGCGATTTTTTATAAAATGCTTAAAATGACCTGAAACGTATGCAAAATAAATTTAAGACGAATTTGAGCATTTAAAAATTTTGCGCGCGCACTGACGCGCGGACGTACGCGCACGCGCGCGTTTTTTGACCTGAAATGGACCGGACTGATATTGACCTAGATCATGATAAATATGAATGAGAAATAACTTTTGGTTATGAAGATATGATCATGAGTTTATTTTCAGAAAATTTCACAAAATGGCGCCTAGATGACGTCATCAGTCAAGGTCAAGGTTGATTTTTTTTTGTGTGTTTTCTTCTAATGCCTATACATATGTGTGCCAAATTTTAAGACATTTGATTGAACCATTTTCAAGTTATCTTGCTCACAAAAAAGTGGGTCGAAATAAGAAAAATAAACTAGACATATAATACTTGTTTGGAACAAGTATAGGTGGGCTGGTCAACTAAAATTTGAGACAAAATAGACCAGAAATAAGCGAGATACTGCTAAGAAACAATGTCATGTAGATTAATGATGTGAACGAAATTCACCTTCCTTAGGGATAACACGCAACTTAAGAAATTTCTGATATGTGCCCTTTAATCGTATATTTTTACTATGATGACGTGATCAAAATGAAAAATGGTGGTAAATAGGCTAGTAGAGAATTGTCTTAGCTACAACATATCGAAATTTGGAAGAAAATCGATCAATATTAACAGAGATACAATCAATTTTCCATAATTATGCTGACGTCATAATATGCAAATTCGTATTTTGAGTTCCAAGGCCATTATGATGATGTCACGATACACTTAATGGCCAGATGAGACATGGAATCATATTTCCGACTCATACTCTATCTAAATATGAAAACAAATTGAAGGTCACGGTTCATTCAAAAGAGCTATAAGGGATTTTGTATAGGCATGTTTTTGCCCATATATGCTATGTATTAAAAGAGCTCGCGCGCACAGACATTTATCTTGAATTGACGCTCATCTTGTTATTAATGGTCATAAAGAGATAAAAATGGTATCAAATTCCTCGAAAACATATGAGAAATATCATGCAAGAAAAAAAAAATGGCGATTCTATGTTTTGTAATGGTGTAACGCGCGAAAACGCGCGCGCATGTGCTTACGCGCGATTTTTTATAAAATGCTTTAAATGACCTGAAACGTATGCAAAATAAATTTTAGACGATTTTGAGCATTTAAAAATTTTGCGCGCGCACTGACGCGCGGACGGACGCGCATGTGCGCGTTTTTTGACCTGAAATTGACCGGACTGATATTGACCTTGATCATGATAAATATCAATTAGAAATGGCTTTTGGTTATGAAGATATGGTCATGAGTTGATTTTCAGAAAATTTTACAAAATGGCGCCTAGATGACGTCATCAGTCAAGGTCAAGGTTGAAAAAATGTCTGTGTTTTTTTTCAATGCCTATACATATGTGTGCTAAATTTTAAGACATTTGATCGAGCCATTTTAAAGTTATCTTGCTCACAAAAAAGTGGGTCGAAATAAGAAAAATAAATAATAAATAAATAATAAATAATAATAAAGGCAATTTTAACAAAATTATAAGGTGGTCTGTATTAGATACAGCCCACCTAATAATAAATAATAAATAATAATAAAGGCAATTTTAACAAAATTATAAGGTGGTCTGTATTAGATACAGCCCACCTAAATAGCATAAAGAATATTACTGCAATATTATAAACAGTAAAACTTTTGAATGTAAATCTCTGTTGCATCAAACTGATATCTAAACAAAAAATGTTTATTATGCTTCATTGACGGTATACGTCGGACATTATTATAAACAAACAAAAAAAGAGAAAAACAAAATCTGAGCTGGGGGGGGGGGGAGTCGGTGAGAAAAATATCATAATAATAAATACAGTACAGACTGCGTCCAATTTTCTATCTACCCGCCACCCTCCTCCCCTTCTCTCTCCCTCTCTCTGTCTATGTCCATCTTCATCTTTCATAATGTTGTCTATTCCGCCATTTGCTTGTATGCCGGGCATCATCCCTTCCTTGAGATTAATTATCATAACATATTCCTGATGTTATACGTCGGACATTATACTTTAGCGAAAAGATATGATCAAACCAACAGAGACTAACTAAAGAACAAATTCAGAGCCACTGGGGGAGGGGGGGGGTGATCGGAGAGACAAATATAATAAATAAGTATACAGGCTACGTCCAAATTTCTACCCCCCCCCCCCCTCTCACATAATTATACCTTATATTTAGTTTAGGGAACGAAATAGAGAACAAGCGGCTGATAATGTCGAAATGAGAAGAATATTACTGTATACAATACTTATATTATAACAAATAAACTTTTGAATGTAAATCTCTGTTGCATCAAAATAAAATGAAACGTTTATTAAATTATACTTAAGCACAAAAGAGTTATCTTGAAGAAGGTGGACAACAATATAACAGAAAGAATGAAACTTTCTCTTATATTTACAAACATATAAATAGCATAAATAGCCTGATTCTGACCGCTGCACTAGCGCACTGCCTAGGGGGCGACTGTGTTTAGGAGGCGACTGTGTATAGGAGGCGACTGTGTATAGGAGGCGACTCGACCACACAATTTGGGGGCGACTACGTTAGAAGGCGACTGCGTATAGGAGGCGACTGTGTATAGGAGGCGACCGGCTTGGGGGCGACCTGACCAGACACCCATACATGTACATGTATAAGCCAGTTTCAAATTATCACAAATTACCCCAGATTTCTATAGAATTTCTCAACAGTGCATTTTAGAAATAAAGCAATTTTTTTTTTTGCCGAAACAAAAACGCACGCGGGGAAGGACTTTCATTTAACATCGAGGTGCAGTTGAAGGCGCCGATTTGTGCTTGTGAACTTGTCACAAATAAAAGTAACAATGTCATTTTTAGAAGAATGTGTAAGATCATTAGTGTAAATTAAAAACAATAGAGTACCTAGGATAAAACCTTGTGGTACGCCGAAGCAAAATTGGAGAAATTATTATTATAAACTACATATTGAGATCTATTAGAAAGATTACTTTCAAACCAAGATGACAGACAAATTTGAGTGTTGTTCTAGTTTCCGAGTGGTGAGTCAACACACCGATTACTGAGCAGGGAGACATTGCCAGGTATAGCGCCATAAATAAAAAATAAAACAAATATTTAAAAAAATTGTACCTGTGTATAAGACGCACCCCCGACTTTCAATTTTTTTCGGCGGCAAAAGAGTGCTCCTTATACACGGAGATTTACTTAAGATTTAACTTAAGATTTACCTAGTATCTAGGATAATACACCTCTCATAGCCTGTCTTTTTGTTCTATCCTTTCTGAAAAAGGATTTACAACTTATGAAACCCCACGCTATAGCATCAAGAGAAGCGTGGCCAACCTACCAACCAACAGGACAATGTCGTCATCCCACAACACCAACATGATGCACAGTACGGTGCCATTGTCATCTTCATCTTCAGCGATGGGCAGCAACTCACTCAGCCCGGAGAATGAGGAGGTGAGAAAAGGTTTAGTTGTCTTTCATGCTGATGACATAAGAAATGCAGTCAAAAGCAATATTAAATGGTTTGTATCTGTTTGGCCTAACTATGCACAAAGAGAAAACTAAATATATGACTAAATATATGACTAATTATGACACAGATGAAAACATCGTGATAGAAGGTCGAACGTTGAAGAGAGTGAGCAGTTACAAGTATCTGGGACAAACTTTGAAAATGGAGGACACCACAAAAGAAGAAGTTATGATGAGAGTAAAAGCAGGATGGATGAACTTTGGAAGATACAAAGACATGTTGACCGATAAAAACATACCCATGTCACTAAGAAGAAGAATGTTCAACCAATGCATTCTAACAACTATGACATATGGATCAGAAACATGGTCATTGACAAAGGATCTAGAACAGAAGCTTGTGACTACTCAACGAGCTATGGAGAGAAAGATGTCGCATTTATCTCTGCAAGACAAAATCAACCACAAAGTCATACGCCAGAAAACAAAGGTTAAAGACATCATGGAGAAAGTCAGAGAATCAAAGTGGAGATGGGCTGGGCATGTAGCAAGACTTCAGGACAATAGATGGACAAATCGTTTAACAGAATGGCAACCAAGGGTGGGAAAGAGAAGAAGAGGAAGGCAGAAGAGAAGATGGAGAGATGACCTAACATCATACATGGGAACGGCCGCTTGGACTAGGACAGCTAGAGACAGAAGAGAATGGAAATTTCATGAGGAGGGCTTTGTCCAACGTCTGGATGAACTATAGCCTGATAGATAGATAGATAGATAGATCTGTTTGTATAGGAAGGTTTAATGCATCTATTCGTTATTGCACCTTGTGAAATCAGTGAAGGTATTTCTTGAAAAGCTAGTCTGTTTCCTTGGGATAGGTATATAGGACCTTGCTCTATTGGGAATGGGAACCGATGGTCATAACGCCTTGCGATCCGTAAATCATTTATATTTGATTTCATGTGTATACTTTTTTTCTGAAATAGTTATAAATTATTGATCTCTTGAGATCCCGAAGGGTATGGATATTTATTCTTTTCACAGAGTTTGTGCCCTTCTGGCTGATGAAATGCATGTATTTGATTTAACCTTCCCTTATGCAATGATACATAATTAAATAAATATTTAAAATCAATGAGTATATATATATTTTTTTTTTTAATTGAGCATAAAAATTACACATTATATTTTAGAAGTATTGGCAATGTCTATCAGACACTTATTATTTATACATTGTCAATTGTCAATTGTTCCAATGTGGAAAATACCTGAACCAGATTTGAATCTTTGCCTTTTCATCTCATTTCGTTTACCAGGGATCAGCCATCTACTTTGACGATGAGAAGTGCGGACGGTGGAAAATGGACGGATTCACATGGGAGTACAGTTACCTGGAAGATTGAGAGCTCTGAGATTCGCTGCACCACCTCTTGATGGAACCCCCTCTAGTCTAATCAAGCCACTGCTGGGACTCAGCGAAACGCTGATACGAAATGACTCAAATTCTTAGAGTTCTGAATGTTTGAAACATCTAAACGGTGTTTCCTGTATCTGTTATCATATACCATTTTGTTCATTAAGATTAAACAAAGGTTCAAAAACAAATTTGGGTTATTTCTTTTATATGCAAATAATACAGAGTCAAAATTCAAACTTAAATAAGTCTTCTTCTTCTTCTTCTTCTTCCAGTGTAAGTGCTGCTTCAAGGTGATGAAGATAAACGCACTGATTGTGTGTGTATATGATTATGTGAAGACTTTCACATATCCTGTTATTCCACATTTTAACTTGTTGTTCTTGTTGTGCAGGTGCATATATACATGTGTAAGTAAAAACATTCCCGGTCTTGTAGACATTACATCTGCATCCCACTCAAGAAGACCTTGAAGGCATCAAGAGAGGGGTATTGGGCTGGGTCCTGTAGGTGGTTGTTCCAGTCATTGCAGGTTCTTGGGAAGAAGGAAGAAGCATAAAAGTTTAAAAATCCTTTCGATAAGAATATGGTAAAATTCTTGGATGTCATGTTTTCTAGCAATAACCGACTGAGTCATTTTCAATAAGTGTAAAAGCCTTAAATACACAATTCTTCCTATCAAAACATTGTTTAAGTTTCTGGTTCTAAGCGATAGGCTATAAGCTATTTTTAAGAGTTACATACATGTACTACCTTTTGTCTGAATGAAATAGCCTGATAAGCAGCAAAAGCATGAAATACATAGTAACTTAATACATACAGCACCCAAGCCAGGGTCTTGTAGAAAACCTCAAAATCATTATATTTAAAATTAATGTAGGTTTCATTTGTTTTCTTACTCGCTATGGTGTTGCATACATGATTTTAACAATTTACTGAAATAGCTGTTGTATGTAACCTGATCAAACTTTTAGAAAGTTTTCTATAACCCCCCTTCCTCAGCATTCCATTTAAAGGACTGGTGGTTGTTGATGTTTTGTTTGAAGTAACTCTATATAAAATGTTTTTCATTGGCTTCAAGCAAAATTATTACAACTAGACATGTAATACTTGTTTGAAACAAGTATAGGAGGGCTGCTCCAACTAAAATTTGAGAGAAAATAAGCGAGATATTGCTTGAAAAGCAATGTCATGTAGATTCATGATGTGAATGAAATTCACCTTCCTGAGGCATAACATGCAAATTAAGAAATTTCTGACATATGGCCTTTAATCAAAATTTTCACTATGATGACGTCATCAAAATGAAAAACAGTGCCAACTGAGATTGTAGAGAATTGTCTAAGCTACAACATATCAAAATTTGGAAGAAAATCTATTAATATTTACAGAGATACAATCAATTTTCCATAAATTTGCTGATGTCATAATATGCAAATTCGTATTTGAGTTCAAAGGCCATTATGATGACGTCAGAATATTTTTAATGCCAAATGAGACATAAAATCATATCTCCGACTCATACTCTATCAAAATAGTAAAAAAATATTGGTGTCCAGTTTCATTCTAAAGAGCTATGATGGATTTTGTACGAGCATGTTTTTGCCCATATATGCTATGTATTACATAAGCTAGCGCGCACGGACTTTTATGTTAAACGGTCGCTCATTCCGTTATTAATAGTCATAAAGAGATAAAAATGGCATCAATTTGTTTGTAAAAAAATATGGTATATCATGAAGAAAAACAATGGCGATTATATGTTATGTAATGGCGTTACGCGCGAAAATGCACTCGATTTTTTTAATAAAATGCTTAAATTTGCCTGAAACGTATGCAAAATGAATTTGAGACAACGGATATTGACCTTAATCATGATAAATATAAATTACTTTTGGTTATGAAGATATGATCATGAGTTGATTTTCAGAAAAATTCACAAAATGGCGCCTAGATGACGTCATCAGTCAAGGTCAAGGTTGAAAACTTTCCTGTGCTTTGTCCATATGCCTATACATATGTGTGCCAAATTTCAAGGCATTTAATTGAGCCATTTCAAAGTTATCTTGCTCACAAAAAAGTGGGTGGAATTAAGAAAAAGAAATAACTAGACATATAATACTTGTTTGGAACAAGTATAGGTGGGCTGGTCAACTTAAATTTTAAACAAAATAGAGCAAAAATAAGCGAGATACTGCTTTAAAATTCTTAAAAAACAATATCATGTAGTTTCATGACGTAAACGAAATTCACCTTCTATAGGGATAACGCAAATTATGAAATGTTTGACATGAGGCCTTTAATCGAGATTTTCACTATGATGACGTCATCAAAATGAAAAATGGTTATTTTTGAGCTTGTAGAGAATTGTCTTAGCTACAACATATCAAAATTTTGAAGAAAATTGATCAACATTTACAGAGATACAATCAATTTTACATAAATATGCTGACGTCATAATATGAAAATTCGTATTTTGAGTTCCAAGGCCATTGTGATGATGTCACGATACACTTAATGGCCAAATGAGACATGAAATCATATCTCCGACTCATACTCTATCTAAATATGAAAAAAGATTGAGGATCCCGGTGCATTCCAAAGAGCTATAATAGATTTTGTATAGGCATGTTTTTGCCCATATATGCTATGTATTATGAGAGCTCGCGCGCAAGGATATTTATCTTAAATGGACGCTCATCTTGTTATTAATGGTCATAAAGATATGAACGTGGTATCAAATTGTACAAACAAATATATGAAATATCATGAAAGAAAAAAAATGGCGATTCTATGTTATGTAATGATGTTACGCGCGAAAACGCGCGCGCATGCGCGTGTGCGCGATTTTTTATGAAATGCTTAAAATGGCCTGAAACGTATGTAAAATAAATTTGAGACGATTTTGAGCATTTTGAAATTTTGCGCGCGGACGTATGCGCACGCGCGCGTTTTTTGACCTGAAATTGACCGGACTGATATTGACCTTGATCATGATAAATATGAATGAGAAATGGTTTTTGGTTATGAAGATATGATCATGAGTTGATTTTCAGAAAATTTCACAAAATGGCGGCTAGATGACGTCATCAGTCAAGGTCAAGGTTGAAAACCTTACTGTGTTTTGTCCATATGCCTATACATATGTGTGCCAAATTTCAAGTTATCTGATTTAGACAATTTCAAGTTATCTTGCTCACAAAAAAGTGGCGAGAATTAAGACAAATAAATAAATAATAATAATAACGGCAATTTTAACAAAAATATAAGGTGGTCTGTATTAGATACAGCCCACCTGATAATAATAAAGGCAATTTTAACAAAAATATAAGGTGGTCTGTATTAGATACAGCCCACCTGATAAATAATAAAGGCAATTTTAACAAAATTATAAGGTGGTCTGTATTAGATACAGCCCACCTAATAAATAATAAGTAAAGGCGATTTTAACAAAAATATAAGGTGGTCTGTATTAGATACAGCCCACCTAATAAATAAAGGCGATTTTAACAAAAATATAAGGTGGTCTGTATTAGATACAGCCCACCTTATAAATAATAAATAAAGGCGATTTTAACAAAAATATAAGGTGGTCTGTATTAAATACAGCCCACCTAATAATAAATAAAGGCAATTTTAACAAAATTATAAGGTGGTCTGTATTAGATACAGCCCACCTAATAATAATAAAGGCAATTTTAACAAAATTATAAGGTGGTCTGTATGATATACAGCCCACCTGATGATTGAAATTTCTTGAGACAAAACAGTGAAAACAGTCTTCTTCCAAGGCCTAGGGCATGAGATACACTTGTATCCCATACTCAAGGTATTCAATTTACCCACTGCACTTTGAGGAGTAATAGATATGCAAGATTATATACATGTTTTTGGCATCAAAATGTTGTGATCTATCTTAATTCTCAATGTTGGTCAAATCATTTAAACTAAGTTACTTATAGTGCTATTTATTGAAATGTCCATTACGCGCAGGCTGAATTAGAATCATCAATATTTATTAAAACGGTACTATAGGCCCCGTTGTTATAACAAAGGTCACTCGACCTACCATTTTTTCTTAATCAGGATTTTGTTGTTTTAAACAATAAATATCCTCATATAACTTTAATTTACTTTAATAAAAGCAGTAGAAGTGGACATTATGGTTGTATTGCTATAGTGTTCTTTTTATTCTGTCAGGCCATAAGCCTCATTTCATATGATTTGGCAGAGTTTCTTGACATGTTTGCCTGATATGACAAAAACAGTTATCTCCAAATAACCAACGATATTTAGATTTGTAAAAACCTGAAAGTTAATGAAATAATATATATTACTGTGATGTCCATGTTATGCTAGTAGAAAGTATATACCAAAAAAGTAGTTATTTTTGCAGTACGCCACTACATGTGTATCTTTGACAGTTGATTTAATCTTCTACAAGTAAAAGAACACATCCTGAACTTCAATCATGTTTTCTCTTAATCTCTTGAATGACCCCCAATCAAAGTGATCCAATGTGGTAAACTTCACTCAAGGCTGTTTTAAGAATTTTCCTTCCTTGTATATTATATCTTTCATTTTAAGTTATCGTGGAGGATGATGTATATTTGTATTTTCACAAATTCATTTTTATACATGTCAAAAAGAGGACTAGGAAGTGAACAATAAACGCATGAAGATAAAACAATCATACTTTCATACTATTTCATCCTTAATAGAATTAATTCATGCAAATTAGTATATCTGCAAGAATGAGTATAAAGAGGAAGGGATATACACTGTTGGTCATAAATTATTCATAATAGATCTAGATAATAGTATACATTCTCAGATTTTATTGAATAATAATTTCTTAGTGTTTGTTTAGCGTGACTGCTAAAACATGTGTGTGCTACTATATGCTAATCAACTACATCCTTAAGTCATAACTGACAGTTATGAGGATTAAAGCCTCGCAAAAGGCCACTAATATATAGCACATCGACAGTTTTGATCCTAGGGGCTCACAGAAATGAGGCTATTGCTTAGCCACTGAACCATGACTGAACGCAGCGGGGGCTAGGGTACGTCGCCGCCCCCACAAATACAAAAAAAGAAAGAAAATGCAATAAATTATCAATAATTCATTGCATTTTGCCTCGAACAGACAGGGCATGCCTTGAACCATAATGCATGGCCCTACAGAGAAATTTCCCCTGTAGCGGACCGGGGGAAAATGCAATGAATTATTTATAATTTATTGCATTTTCTTTGGGGTTTTTTTTTGTTGTATTTGTGGGGGCGGCGACGTACTCTAGCCCCCACTGCGTACAGTCATGATTCAGTGGCTTAGCAATGGCCTCGTTACTGTGAGGCCCCAGAATAAAAACTGTATCGATCAGCTATAGTAGTGCCCTTTTGTGAGGCATTTATCCTTCATACTGTCAGTTATGCCTTAAGGGCGTAGGTCCCCTAGTTGATTAGCATAGTAGCACACACATGTTTTAGCAGTCACGCAAAACAAACACTCACAAATTATTATTCAATAACATCTGAGAATGTATACTATTATTTAGATCTATTAGGAATAAATCATTGTCAAAATCATTCCCTAAATTGTGGTAAAAATAATTATTCCACCTTTATGACCAACAGGTATTATTATGAATGCTTAATAAAAGAACTTACGTAAGACAGGTCTGTTACAGGAAGCTGTCGTTAATTCTTGTACGCAGACATCTCATTCAAATGAAAGCAAATTGGTATTTTTATCAAGATTTGGAAAATGATCACATCATATTCCTCAAACATGCAGAATGAGAAGCAAAGGAGATGAGATACATGTTCCATTTTAAACCCGATGACGTTTAGTTACATGTCTCCAAACATACGTGTCCTTCCTATCATTTTGTCAACACAAGTGTATGGTCTATTTGGTAGCACTTTTTTTTAAAACTTCCATACAGGCGAGAGTAATTTTTGTTTTTAATGGAAGGAATGAGAGAAAGAGCAAGAGAGGTAATCATGAAATAAGGCTTATCATCTCCACATATCTTTGTTACCACTTCCATCATATCTGAGACATCTCTTGTATAGTTTGTCTTTTTACAACTTACATGTACTTCCTCTCTGCCCCTCCCTTTTTCTTCCTTCTTCTTTCTACACACTTATTCCCAGGGGAAGATGATATAGATGGCTTTTATAGAGAGGTGGTAGCAATGTCATTGAAAGCACGTTCATGTTCCACCAAATGTATGCTCTTAAAACTCCACACATTTTCATTTTAGGCCTAAAATTACAACTTTGGTAACAGTTGGCCTTTTAGTTAAGTCTCATTAGATGTAGTTGGTACATGTAGCCTGTAATCTAGGGTTTCATCACCAGCTTAAACAGATAATGTACAGTTCAACACACTATCTTATATCGTCCAACAAATGGAATTCAATGCCAATACTTACATCAAGTATCTAGTTAGCTAACTTAGCTTCACCAAAAATCAAATCAACTTCAATTCATATAAAGCCAACTATTTAGCAAATCAACAAAATAAAATATTTGAATAATTGCTGGGGAAGTGTACATGTACGAATTAAAAAACTGTTGCAAACCAGACATTTAATAACGATACGACACTTGGTTGAGGTCCTGTGAAAATCATCATACATGTATGTTTATTTGAAATAAATATTGCACTTCAGAGAAGTTTTGTATTAAAGGGCAAGTCAATCCTGATATCAAGTTCATTTGATTTTAATAAAATCTGAAGAAAAAAATGTGTGATAGAGATCAGTGGAATTCCGAAAGTTTGGAGAAAATCAGCTCTGGACTGGATAAATGTACTGGTAAATGAAATATAAAACATTAAAAGTGTATTTTGTGTAAAGTTTATATTGATACTTTTTATTTCCCATTTCCATTTTGAGTAGCAACATTCCCCCCCCCCCCCCCCCTCCTTTGAAATTATCTAAAATATCCATCCTCTTGGTTGCTGATAAAGAAAAACATCCATTTCATCGAAGGGGTCTAACAATAATCTAAGTCACAGGCCTATATCGCACCATTATTACTTTGGAGGAAAATGGATGTTAATGAAATTTCATACAAGTGGATAGGAGCTCACAATGAATATCAGAGTTGCAAATTTGATTAAGAACTACATGTTTTTCAAACTTAATGAATTTAATAATAAATATCCTCCCTCCTTTCCTCAAATTTTCACTGATCTGTTTATCATTTCTGCTTTTATTTAAGCCCAAATGCCAGAGTGAACTTCCCCTTTATAGATACCGTAGGCTATACCCTTATGCCCTGTTGATCTACAATGAATTGACATGAATACATATTTCCCGAGGCCTTGTGCTTAAGCACTGAAATATAGGAGCTGTTTGGTCCATCAGAGGTCATGTGATCATGTCGTTCTAGAATCATCCTATGAGTGACAAGCTTTGTCCATTCCTGGCTCATGAACTCATGATGGTCTGTGCTTAACTTCACACTCGAGGTTGAAGTTTGATTGGATTGATCCGTTTCCCCAGTAGAGTCAAGTCTTAAACTGAATTCATTCTGTGGTTGCTTAGTTACAAGAGCTGCCTTGGAAGCGAACAGGACTAGGTGGTAGTCTTCGACTAGTCTGGAGAGGGCCCCAAATGCCAGCTTCTGATTCACACCTTGGCGATGTGCACCATCTCCTTTCATCTTATCTACCCAGTAGAACGCTGATACAGAGTCCATCATGAGCACAGAGATGTCACACTGGCTGGCTAGTAAGGATTCTAAGGAGTGGAGGGTTATAACCAGCTGGTTGCTTGTAGCAATCTTGACCATGTAGAGTCTCTTCAAGCATGCCTTTAAGAAAGTCTCTACTTCCTCTTCAGATGGGGGAGAAAACTTGGCTTCATCGATTGACCGTTTGGCACTTCCAGTAGTCCTGCAGGAAGCACTCTGCAAATCTAAGTTCACATTTTGTTGCAAGTATGTTTCCTTATTGCTCTCATTGCCCTTTTGATTGGCACACTCAGAATTAAAATGTGTTGTGCTTGCCGTACCTCCATCATGATCTCCAGTCCTACCTTTTCGCTTTGTCCTTTTATCAATAGCTTCAGCAACTTTCCTCTCCAGAAGAGCAAACAATCTGAGCATCGAGAACTGATGATCAGTGTCTATGAACACAACGCTGGTACCTAGTCCTCCAATATCAATTGCCTTCCACTGCTCTGGAAGAATACATATTGCAGCCAGGTTCAGGAGAAGCTCAGTTTTACCAGAGCCACTGTTGCCGTAAATCTCTACCACATCTCCAGGCCTAGGCTCTAAACCTGGTGGGATTAGTTTGGGGTTCAGTCTAGCAAGAGAAGGTTTCTCACCAAGTCGAGCAAAGAGCTGTGAAAGATTTTGAAAAATAATGAATTATAAACATCTACTTTGTCATCAAAATACACGCTGGCCAAATATGAGGATTTGGGGGCATCCTGTTTGTTTAGACTTTGCGAGCGGGCGCAGCGAGTGATCAGAAATGGGCACATTGATTTCTCTAAAATGATATTTCATTGTCAATATTCACTATAGCTGAGATATATGAATATCTTAATCGGGCAACTTGCTGCCCAAATATAATGATATTCAGGCAAATTAGAGGATGTTCGGACATCCCGTTGCCCAAAGATGAGATGATGGATGCGCTAAAAAACTTTGGGGGTTGCCCCCCTCCCCCCCCCAAAAAAAAAAAAAACTAGAGTCTACAGATTTTCACCCTTAGAAAAGCGATTTATTTGGGCGTAAAAATCTGCAATTTTTTTAGAGATATTAAGCTTACCTTGAAAATGTGTTCAAATTTACATTAAAAAGCACACACGACTTGAATTTGTGCATTATTTGTCCATCATAATATTTGTTCCACAAGTTGGCTCCAGAAAATAAGGAGATAAACAAAAGAAGGCAGTATTGTGATATGGGAAACCACCATTTGCTCCTCAGCTCAGCTCAGCTCACAATACTCAGATTCAGAAGCATGTGTCATTTGTTTTCTTTTCCCCCAGAATTCCCTGGCCCCCTGCGCACATGTGCGCAAAAGTCCCGGCCCCCCCCCCCCCCCCCCACTCAGTGTTATTTAGGGTACGCATATGCTCGTTCCCTCTTTTTGAAAGCACCCCCTATCTGAGGACTGCCAACATTTCCGAACCCCCCTTTCGCAGGCTTTTCGCGGGCTTTTCCTGCCTTGGAGACCCCCCTAAATCAGGAAAAATGCTCAATGTACCCCCCGTAATTCGGAATAATTTCTCAGGAGTCCAAAGAGATGAGAGAAAAAAAAGAAAAAACACCCCCTTTTTAAAGAAATCTCCGGGTGAAAAGTAAAATACACCCCTTTTTTTACAATTCTCGGGCCGGACTTTGTCGCACAAAAAGTACCCCTTTACCGGACATTTTTAGCAACACGCATGCGGTCATTCCAACCCGTGAGTGGGGGGGCCGGGCAAAATTGTGAACATATACGGTAGATTTCTTACTGTACTATAAACTACTAATAATAGTAGAGTCTAATAGTAATACTGCAGATGTAAGAGTGGTTTCCAAAGCGTTGCAAAGGAGACTCTAGCCCAAGACTAAAGAGTCTCAAAAGTAAACACTGAATTCTAATTACTTTCAGCCTTTAAAAATTTGAAAACAAAGTCGAAGCAAAGTGCACAGCCTTATTTATTATTAGTAATAATACATTATCCCCTTCCCCTCCCCCATGGCCAAGCCCCTTCAGAATCAGAGTCATACAATGGCTAGCTGCTACATTATAGTAGGCCTATATAGGCAGGCGCATAGCCAGGGGGGGCGGTGGGGGCGGTCGCCCCCCCAAAAAAAAACGCCGGCCAAAAAAAAAGAGAGAGAAAGAGAAAAAAGAAAGAAAGAGGACGTAGATCTAGAAAGAACTAGATGGAATTCGACTGCGCGCAGTCGAAAATGATGCCTCCGTTATAGAGCAATTTTACAAACCAAAACAGAAAAAAAAAATTGAATTCACGTTGAATGGTAATCCATTGACAGGTTCTCAGAATATTGTGATTACAAGCAATTTCTCATATACATATATGACCCTTTGATCTTTGACCTCATGACCATAAAATCTACTCAGTTCATTGGCTCTGCAAGATGTTCTGAGTTAAATAGTAATCCATCTGTCAGTTCTAATGAGAATGCGTTCACAAGCTATTTTTGCATACATAATGGGCCCATGACCTTTGACCTTTGACCTTATGAACCAAGAATCTACTCAGTTCATTGGCTCTGCAAGTAACAAACATGACCTAATTTTGGCATGAATCCATCAATCGGTTCTTGAGATAACGCGATCACAAGCTGTTTTTGCATTCATAATGTGCGCTGTGGCCTTTGACCTTTGACCTACGTGCTCCAAAATCTAATCAGATTGTCTTCCTATGGTGATACACACTATCATTAAGTTTGAAGTTTAAATCTCCAGTGGTTCTTGAGGTATTATGATAACAATCTCAATGTATGGAATTTCATAAGTTGACCTCTGTGACCCTTGACCTTTGACCTACGTGCTCCAAAATCTACTCAGATCGTCTTCCTATGGTGATACATACTATCCTTAAGTTTGAAGTTTTTACATCTCCAGTGGTTCTTGAGATATCATGATAACAATCTCAATGTATGGAATTTCATAAGTTGACCTCTATGACCCTTGACCTTTGACCTACATGCTCCAAAATGTAATCAGATTGTTTTCCTATAGTGATACACACTATCACTAAGTTTGAAGTTTAAATCTCCAGTGGTTCTTGAGATATCATGATAACAATCTCAATGTATGGAATTTCATAAGTTGACCTCTGTGACCCTTGACCTTTGACCTACGTGCTCCAAAATCTAATCAGATCGTCTTCCTATGGTGATACATACTATCCTTAAGTTTGAAGTTTAAATCTCAAATGGTTCTTGAGATATCGCGCTAACAAACTCAATGTATGGAATTTCATAAGTTGACCTCTGTGACCCTTGACCTTTGACATACGTGCTCCAAAATCTAATCAGATCGTCTTCCTATGGTGATACATACTATCCTTAAGTTTGAAGTTTAAATCTCAAATGGTTCTTGAGATATCGCGCTAACAAACTCAATACAAGGAATTTCATAAGTTGACCTCTGTGACCTGTGACCTTTGACCTACGTACTCCAAAATCTAATCAGATCGTCTTCCTATGGTGATAAATACTATTCCCGAGTCTTAAGTTTAAATCTTAAATGGTTCTTGAGATATTGTGATAACGGTCAAACGGGACGTACGGACGGACGGACGTACGGACGGACGTACGGACGGACGTACGGACTTACGGACGGACAACCCGAAAACATGATGCCTCCGGCACCACCTTCGGTGGCGGAGGCATAAAAAGGGAAAAGGAGTCGAGAACGGTACAACGAATCGTCAAAGCTTCCGCGCGAAGCGGAAACGGGGAAACTGAGTTCAAATTAAGGATTAAGAGTCGGGAAAGGTACAACGAATCGTCTCCTTTCTCTAATAATTTAATGAAACGTCAAAGCTTCGCGCGAGAGGGGGGAGGGACTAAATTACAGATAAGGATTAAGAGTCGGGAAAGGTACAACGAATCGTCTCCTTTCTCTAATAATTTAATGAAACGTCAACGCTTCGCGCGAGAGGGGGGAAGGACTGAATTCAGACAAGGATTATGAGTCAAGAAAGGTACAACGAATCATCTTCTTTCAAAGCTTCCGCGCTTCGCGCGGGAGGGGGGAAGCTCCCCCATTCCTGCACCCACATTTGCACGCTTTGCATGCTCACTACCTCACTACATGCTCACTAAAATGAAATCCTGGCTACGCGCTTGTATATAGGCCTAGGCCTAGACCTATAATGATTTTAGAACAAGCTCAGTCATAGGTCTAGTCATACCATAGAGCTATTTCTATGAGTATGAGTCATACTCATATAGCCATACGAAGCGCGGTATAGCGGTAGCGCTCATCCGGCTCGAGTGGACCATCGGCCGAAGAGACGGCCAGGTCGCTAGGCGCTAGCAGCTTATGCCGTCGGTGGCAGACAGGCAGTCGGGAGCGAGCGGCACTCATCAACAGGTATTTCACGGTTTGCAGCGGTTTCGAGTTGGTTTTATCAATTAAAATTAAGGATACCATGTATACAAATACAATTTTCATAGTAAAGGTTTCGAAATTGATCTGAATCTCCGTGGAATTGACATTTAAGACACATTACCTGCGCTCCAGTTTCTGAAATCGCCGCCATCTGAATTTTTCTAATTTGCCCTCTACGATGATAATACGGCAGGCTATGTCAACTGAATTACTGCTGTCGTCTGCTATCAGATTTTCATAATTCAGGATTCTCTTGCACGGGGAGAGGGTACAAATCAGTGATATCTCACCCGTATCTCACAAGCAAACTCGAAAAGGCTTCACATTTTCAGGCTAGATGTCAACCCGGTTGGGGCATGGCCTGGGGCACTCGTCTATTCATTTTTCTGAGGTAAAATAATTATGAAGACCCAGACTTCGTTATACCGCGGTTCATTGATCTTAAAATAAAATCAGGCCGGTGCTTAACTCTCCACAGGGGTAGTGTGGGCAATGAATTTCCCCTTTTCATTTCAGATTTTTTTTTCCCTCACGAGAAATCACTCTGGCCCTCTTAAAGTTTTAGTAAGGGGTGGGGAGGGGTTCGCAGACCTGTTTTGTTTTACCCCTATTATAATTGTTTATTATCGTTTTTTCTTTGGCTTGGGGGGGGGGGGGCATAAACGTTTTGTTCACTTGAGATTCGCCTATGCAGAAAGTGGTGACATTATGTAAATGCCGTAATTAACTCGACTTTTTAAATTTGGATGACTATCACACCTGTACAAGTTGATTATTAAATCAATTCGATTAGGCCTATGTCTTTCGAATGCCACTCCAATGAGGTAAAACAAAAAACAAAAAAATAATAATAAAAAATGCTGGCTATCCATAGGTCCTAAAGCAACTAGTACAGGGGCGGCACCAGGTTATTTTGTTAGGGGGGCGAATGGGTGCGCCACGCAGGGGGATGTCTGAGGGGGATGTGCCCCCCTCCGAAGTTGAAGGTTTTTTTTGTCTTCAAGTCAAATGCTTTAATTTCTTTCAAAATTCAGAGATAGTTTGCATTCTAAACACATCGGATTTTGGAATCTATTTTTTTTCTTTCAAATTGGAGGGGAGGGGGTACTCGTCCTTAAACCCAGCCAGGATGTGCCTTCTTATATCTTGCTAAACTTAATATACTCGAGCTTTTTACACTTTAGTACTTTTTGGGACTTGATAACTCCAAGATTTCTTCCACACTTGCCCCCAAATACATGCATAATTATGCTGCATTTATCCATCAATTTTTTTCAAAAATGGAGAACTTCTTAGCATTTTATAATCACGTTAAAATATAAGATTGTTTATGACGTACGGAAGGACTCCCCAATTTCCCAAACCTACAGGAATCTCTGATATATCCTGCAATCTTCTTTCAAAAGGGAAAATATTGTTCTCCGGTCATAACTCGTCTGGAAAAATAAAATTTGTACACCCTTTCCAATGATCATAATTGGCCTTTATGCAGTGACTTAATTCTCAAGTCAATAACCTTAGGTTACTATAAATGTTTACTGAAAAGAGAAATAGGCCTCACCTTGGCACAAGACATGGGCAAAACAATAACAAATTACACCTCTCAGCTTTTTTATTTTATGATGGTAAATAATTCTTTTAAAAATAAAATTCACCCTTTTTTTGCTTAAAACTGTGATGTTAAATGATCTGAATTCCATTAAACTTGGTATCGAAAGTAGATATTTGTATTTTTTTCATATGACAACAAACTCTTCAGGTGGTTCAAAGAAGGCTTCCATGAAATATCATTTACATTATATTATTTTTGATCAAAAGGGCCACTTTTTGGACGCCCCTCCCATTTAGGGGTGACGGCTTCAAATTTATTTTAAAAACACCTCTGAAATATTGTGTATTATGATAAAAACCCTTCGAAAAAAAAAGGTATGCTTAGTTTGTGAAGTAGTGGCAACCAAACCCCTTTTTTCTGACTTTGGCCCTTCGCCTACTAACATAAAAGATAACATCGTTTTCAGAATACGACCGCAGATTTTTTTTTTTTTTTTTTGGGGGGGGGGTCATAGGTTCACAACTGTCTCCTCATTCGTTCCATCTTCTTCCTCCTCCTTGACCTCCTACCGCTCTCTCTCTCTCTTCTCTTTACTGTCTCTTTTTCATAGTTCTCTTCTTTCATTTTATTCTTATTTTTCCTTCTCTCAGTCCATCTCTTTCTAATTAATCTCCTTTCCATTTTCCAGTCTCTCTTCTCTTCTCTTTGTCTCTTCGATCATATCTCTTCTTTCTTTCTGCTTTCTCCATCTATCTAATCTCTGTAGTATCGTACTGTACTCCCTACTTTTTTCTATTTCATTTTCTCTCTAATTCTCTCTCTCTCTCTCTCTTTCTCTCACTCTTCAACAGTCGAACCACCCAATTGCTCAAATTTAACATCTTGCAGAAGAATAAAACATGTAGTACATGTGTATCAATCTTTTCTAAAACCAAGGTATTTCTTGTTTTTAATGACACATTATTTTACAACTTTCAATCTTATTGAGGGAATGTTGCAGAAACTCAACAAATATGTGAGGGGGTTGCATATTTTTTTCTCAAAATTTGACCAACAAGAAGCATACAAGACACTTGAACATAAACACATGTATATACACTAAAAAAATTACCGTGTAGACTAGGACACGTACAGCATTACAGCGAGTTTTAAACTCAATCAGTCAATCATTACTTGAGTAAATACATTTTATATTATATGGCACTTCATGGAAGCACTTTTAGAGCACGACAAATATTCCAAAACATCAAATACATTTGATATTGAAACATCTCATGATGTTCTCCAAGTCTTCCTCTTTTCAGCACAGCATGTATATAATCTTCTTAATACCTTATAAAAACCCTTAAACTTTTTTGTAAAAATAAATAATACTTGGACACTATGTAAAGTCTATAACTTAAATATACACTAGTCAGCACAGCACTAAAACAAAATATACCTCTTAAAACCATCTTGTAAAAATAAAAATACCGGTAATCTCTTTCCTTTAATGCACCTACAATTAATATATCTTGATAAATTAATAATCATCTGTGTGAAGAAGCTGCAATTGATTGCAGCAAAATACCGTTAATTTCTATGCTCGTCATGATTTCTCTACAAGAAAAGCTTTAAACAAAAATCTGAACCAACTTTCTGTTAAAAGGAGTTATTATGTACAATCAAATCATCAATATTTGATATATTTAAAAATAATATTCATAAACAAAATAGGTCATAATATGAATATCAAAACTGAACTACATGTATTGAGATATATAAGAAGGCGATTGCTGAGACATAATAAGTATCACATTTCAACATCAAGTTGCCCATATTAACTGGGGTACACTTATACTGCTACTAACTAGAACATGTATTTGTAACCTCGGGGGAAATTCTTATGGTCATGGTACAGGTTTTTACACAAACAACATTGATTGAATTGGCCTGTCATTTAAACCTTAAAACGGCTTGGAAGGTATAGTAATATATTTCCCAAAACAATTACCAGGTAATTTCATATCATGTTTTCAAATCATTCTACTCTGAGAAAAAAAAAAAAACTTCTTTTAATCTTTCCATATGGGTGTTAAAGGTAAAGACCAGTAATGGTCATGCGATTGCATTGTGAAAGAAACGTTGTGGAATCGATCAGAAAAGGTTGATCATCTAGCATCTAGCATCTGCAAGGTTCTGGAATCATCAAAATGATAAGTAATTTGGCCCATTCTTCGTAAAGTTACAAGCACTATACACAGAAAGATGTATATGGGACTACCCTATATCTCTCACAAGACCATGAGAGAAACAAATTTACCAAATATATGAATTAGTAGGCGGTTTCCCGGCAAATTTTTTATCATCATGTCTTAGTCAAAACATATTCTTTCACATGATTGGTAATGAGAGCTTCCATTTCATTTTTTGAAATTGGGGCGTTTCCAATACTGGTCTTTACCTTTAAAGAAGAGTCGAGACAGTTCAACCAAAATGCAGTAATAAAACAGAAGAATGCACAGTTCTGTATGTATGTTAAAACAAAGTCAAGTCGTGAATATGCAGAAAGATTCTAAACAGCCATGCATGTAGTCAAAAAAAATAGTTCAGATAATGGCCCTTCAGTAACATTTCCGTGTTCTAATAAGGACCTGGCTGTGACCTTGGAAATGGCTATAATGTAATATAAATGTAATATAAATGCATAGGTGGCATTGAGGTGTTTGTGTTAATTGTACAGCACACACCTAAAAGCAACAAATGATCTTACCTAGCTTAGACCCTGTATCACTGTACCAAGGTTCCCACAGAAATTTGAGAACCAAATTCCATGGTTTTCCATGACCCATAACAGCCTTTTTCTATGACCAGTTATTACATTTTGGTATGGGTTGCGGCATCCAAGCTGCATATACAAATACCATGAACATTGTTAATAGTTTAAACTAAAAGGCTGCCATAGCAACACACAGCCCATACCCATAATCAATTTCCATGACTTTCAATGACTTAGGGAGATTTTTTTTCCCTTAGTTTTCCATGACTTTCCAGGTTTTTCTACGACTGTGGGAACCCTGCTATACTTAACTCTAACCTTAACCCTAACCTAAAACCCCAAATAAGCCCTAACCTTAAATCTTTAAAGACGCATACTAGCAGGCTCTCGTGGGAAATTCGACACCATTCGGGTGTTTATACCCAATAACAAGTGTTGTCAATCACCAAGATTATCCTTCAGTTATTTGACCAACAGGTTTTGTGTAATGGTCTGCATTTTCAACCCATCCCCATCATATGGTAAAGCCATTATCTTACATTTACCTCACCCGAAGAGTCTATGACAGAATAAGGGGTATTTCTTGATGAGACTGAAGGTTTGCTGTGTGCAAGACTTGTACACTCATAATGGTATTTCCAACAAGTCTGGTGTCATCAAATTATGACCTTCTGCATGTGAAAACTGACGATCATCTCCCTTCAACAAAATAACTCCTAGGGCGATTATCATATCACCTTGTAATTACTCTACATGATGTCAGATGGATTTTAAACTTTCTTGTTCTGCTTCTCTTCTGGACAAAAAACCCTGCATCGTCGGATGACCCTCGTTAATAAGATTGGAACATCTCCATCTCCATATCTAGAGAAGAAAGGAAAACAGAAATGGTGAACAAAAACAGAATATACCTCTAAAACATCTAATAATTAAAAAAACGAGAAAATCCCAACAAATATGCTTGTTTATAGTTACAATCAGCACAATAGCAAAGAGAAATACTCGATAGATGTTCATAATATCATATGGCATCATTTTTCATCTCTGCACCACTGTAGCAATATATAATACACGAGTGGAAGAATTCTTTGTTTTTAAAAGAAAAGGACAACACAGAAGCTATTTCTTTAAGGGCCTCTATCACTTTGGGAATTTTTCTTTATTTTCAAAATGCACTGTAGAAATCTGGGGTCATTTGTGATAATTCCAAAACTGGGTTATACATGTATGTCTTGTATACTACCGTTATATTAACCAAGTAGAAGCAGCGAACTTAGTTTATTTGCGCTCTCCTTCAAAATGACAAATAGGACAGCATGTCAAGATTCATGAGATTTTGTTGATACATAAAGTGGCTCCTATATATTCACCACTTCACAATATTTTTTAATGTCGCATGACCATTTTACAAATTTGACTTTTTCATGCATCTGGTGACCAAACTTTTAAACATTCACAACATCCTTATTTCGGGCCATTATTCTCACACTTTCCCCTATGTGTTTCTTGGTAGCATTTATGATGAACACATGAAGAAAAAAAATCTTCATATGCTCTATCTTGAGTGTTTACTTTCAGCAGCCTGTGCTCATATCAAGTCCAATGAATAATTTGTGAGTATTTGAAATGTCCAAACTGACTAACACGTACATTATGTTCTGATGCACAGTTGAAGTATAAAGACCAGTAGTTATTGATCATTACAAGTATCATTATAGATATAAAACTCACTGACATGGACATTACCTGCCATGAGCGTCTCACGAACGGATGTTCCGTCTGTAGAGTAGCCATCTTCCATCTCTCTACTATCTAGCTCGCCGGTTGTGTCCCTAGACTCATTTTCTGGACCTTCATTGTTTGTAGCTCCTGATGCTGGCACTGGAGCTTGGTTGCTGACAGCATCAGGTATTTGGTTGCTGACAGCATCATGAACTTGGTTGCTGACAGCATCATGATCAGGTACTTGGTTGCTGACAGCATCAGGAACTTGGTTGCTGACAGCACCAGGAACTTGGTTGCTGACAGCATCAGGAACTTGGTTGCTGACATAAGCTTCAGGTACTTGCGCTGAACCCTGGCTGTTGACAACTGCAGATCCCAGCTCTGGAATCTTGTTAGTGACAGCTCCAGCCTTCTTTTGCTCGCGAACTCGATCTGTGTTCAAGAGAAGAATGTTGAATAAGTATTCCCGTCAGCAACGTTAATTACTGAATCTAACAACACCCAATGTATTTCTATGGAGTGGGGGAGATCAATCGTTCCAACAGCCCTACAGGTACATGTATGTCTAAATGCTTTTTATGTGAACACATGGGGAAATATTACTCAGACAGTTGGATAAAAAACTTGGGCTATTTGGGCTCACATAACCCATGTCAGTACCAATGTTGGATTACAGAGGCATTGGTATGTGTGTATTGTTTATTTGTCTGTTTCTACTTTCTGCAGCCTGTGCTTGTTTTGTAATAAATAATTTGCGAGTATAGGAATTGTCTAAACTGACTAACATGTACATTATGTTCTGACGCACAGTTCAAGTATGATGATCAGTAATTATCGATCATTGCAATTATGATTATAGATATAAAACTCACTGACATGGACATACCTGCATGGGTGGTTGCTCCAACTGTAGAGCAGTGATCTTCCATGGCTATGCTATCTAGCTTGCTGGTTTTGTCCATAGACTTGTTTCCTGGACCTTCATTGTTGGCGTCTCTTGATGCTTGCAGCGGAACTTTGTTGCTGACGGCTTCAGGTCGCGGCTCTGAACTCGGGATCTTCATTGACAGACCCTGGCTGATGGCAACTGCAGATCCCAGCTCTGAAATTTTCTTTATTGGTAGTTGTCGCGGAGCCTCTTCTTGGGGAGCCTCTTCATGCTCGCCTACTTGATCTGTATTCAAGAGAAGAATGTTGAATATGTATTCCCATCAGCACTTTTACAATAGCACCAATTGAACGATAACCATAACATTCTTATACAGTAGGCTTGTAGATGCACCATGTAAGAGAGAGGGTGGATTGAGGAGTCCTGAAACGACTCTCGGTAATCTTTCTTGAGGGTGTGTTGTCCTGAAAAGGACTGTTGGTGTAGTCTTCAAAAACATTCTTAATTAGAAAGAAAAGACTTGTACCATTAATTACTGAATCTAACAACACTCAGATGCATACCCAATGTATGACTATTGATTGTGGAGTGGGGAAGATGAATCGTTCCAACAGCTCTACAGGTACATGTATGTCTAAATGCTTTTTATATGAACACATGGGGAAATATTAATCAGACAGTTGGATAAAAAACTTGGGCTATTTGGGCTCACAAAACCCATGTCAGTACCAATGTTGGATCAAAGAGGCATTGGTATGCGTGTATTTTTTAAAATGAAAAACAGACAGAAAACTACCATTAGAAGCTGTACGATTCAAACCTCTCACGATACTACGTTTTCAAACTCACGAATCAGCGAACTTAGGCAATACCACTGAATATAGACACAGCACAATAAGTTAACAGCAGGTGCATACAGAAAGCATGTATTAAACTCCTCTCTTTCCTAAAGACTCTGGTGTCTATCACAGGTATAGGATATAAGTCTTACCATCAACTACGATTCGCCTAAGCACTTCCAAAAAGTCCTTTGCGCATATATTATCTCTGTATCCTCTACGAAGAAGAGCGAACAATGCTGTCTCTGCTTTCTATGAAGTGTAGAACAGACACAGAAAAAGAGAACTTCATGATAAGAAGGTAAAATCATTCAGAGGGATTAAATGTAATTGTGACATCTATAATGGCAGTCGTATATAGCAATTAAACCTAAAAGGAATGTTGTCATTCATCTTTTAACCAACCATCTGTCTTTTTGTGAACTGTTTGTCTTTTCAGAAATCATTCTTTTTTTTGCAAATGATATTTTGTTGAAAGATGAATCACTTTTAAGAAAGACAAAAGATTTTTTTAAAGATGAATGAGGACATAATTTTTTCCCTTCGGTAAACCGCAGTGTTTTTTAAATATTTTGTTATGATGACGTAATATCTAATAAAGTCAACCACCACCGATCATATACTTTTCAATAATAATCATTACAGAATATCACAGAAATAAATGTAAATAATCTATTGAAGTACCCCTGTTATGATGAGTGTGGTCTCAAAGTGCATCAGATGACCAGGGGAGTGTTTCACAAAGACTAAGATCGACTTAAGTTAAACTTGAACTATGGCAGGCAGTTGCCACTAGCTCCTCTAACCATTCCTGGCATTGCTTTCTCAAGGGACGTACCAATCGTGGTCGAAAATCTACAGAATTCACATTTTTTGATAGTTCATTATTGAAGGAAAAAATATGATCTAAAGATCATAATTGAGAGACCCAATGGTGAGAGCAACCAGTGGCATCAATAGCCTGCCATAGTTCAAGTCAAACTCGGTCCATCTCAGTCTTTGTGAAACACCCTCCTCGTGCTATAGTGGTAAATGGTGTGTGCGACATACAATGCAACTTACGTTAATAATTACGATATGCAACATTCCCTTGCTGAAAATATTTGTGAGTTCTTAAATTCATGAAAATAGCTTAGGAATTGCCATACACATCACATTAAAATCTTCTTCTTCTTGTTCCTAATGATACAATAAAGTTGTAGCATGTACCTTGCTATTCTGAGAGTCTCGAGGTTTCATCCTCCTGTAGAATGTGCAGAGACCACCCATGACCTTGCACATTGCCTTCACATCAACGAGACACTCATCAAGAAGTGCAGTCTCTACACAGAATAACAATTAAAAGGGTGTATAGGTCGGGTGGTCTACAAAGTGTTTCAACATTCAAAAGGTGAAAAATCAGTTACAACCTTAAAGATAAAGGTGAGTTCTGGTAATGCGATTGCATTGTGAAAGAAAAGGTGTGGAATGGATCAGAAAAGGTCGATCATGTAGCATGTAAGTATTGGTGTGTACTGCAAAGTTCAGGAGTCATCAAAATCATAATAAATTGGCCCAGTCTTGGTAAAGTAACAAGCACTGTACACAGAAAGATGTATATAGGACCACACAGATGGTGTCGGGGCTACTATATAACCTTGATTTCCTAATCTTTCTATGCTCATTACTCAGCCAGTATACATTTTCTACCAAAATTGTTTGGCAAATTACATTTATTTGTAATCTTGAACATTCAGTGTAAGTTTTGTTTGATTCTGTGAGAATTTTTTTTCTTTTTTTTTTAACCAGAACTCACCTTTATCTTTAAATTTATTCTTAACCAAAATCATTTTTAAAATGCAAGTCATAACATTGTCTGAAATGCACTAGAGAGCCCTGGAACATGACCAGCTGCAAGAGACTTTAATAGCGCTTTGTGTCAATCATTTTATACTCCTTCCAAGTTGCAAATTTGTTAGGTTTGAACTTAGGTTTGGGGACTTCCCTGGCATAGGCAGAATGATTCATCATAGTGCAATTCAGTCACCACTATAGATCTGAATTCATGTTCTGGCTAAAGTGCATGATTTCATTGACAGCAATAAAATAAATATTCCACCTGGAAGAAGGATAAGAGCCTGTACTACAATAAAAAATAGTGTGCACATTGTGAAGATTCCAACGAAGAGGGTACTAATGGCTGTACAGTGCGTGAATGTAAAGAAATTTTGTAAATCTAGACTCATTATCCTTACTATTAACATCATTACAACAAGCCTTTCCTCTCCTCTAATCTTCTCTCTTTTTATTTTTTTCTTCTTTTTTATTTTTCAGGCAAATTGGTATTGGTTATTTTTTTGTTGAAAGATTTTAGTTTGCTTCTTTTTGAAAAGGTTTATTCATGTCTGAAAAGGATATTAATCACATAAAACAGAGGGGTTGACATGTGGACAAGAGAGACAGACAAGACAATATACCCCTCAACTCCTCCATCCCCCCCCCCCCCCCCCCTCCCCTCCTCTAACCACACAGAAGAGCATCAACATAATTCTTACCATTGTTCTGCTCCTTGGATTTGTCTGAGTTGATGAGAAAGGCTTTCATGTGGTCATTGATGAAGATATTGCCAGCTGTAATAAAAAAAAAACAAGAGGGATAAAGACTAAACTTTATTTTGCCTTGTAAAGATAATTGTCGTACTACTTATAAAGTAGTCAGTGATTTTTAGATTACTAATGCAATGGCCAAGACCCCAAATATTTAGCTAATTTCTTGATATAGAGATAGTCAATGTTTGTTTAATATCCCTCATATTCATACTTGGTTTTCGAACCCGGGAGTTCCCGGTTATGAGACCACTGCTCTGCCACTGGGCCACCGGGCCTCCGCCAGATCTCTATATGATGGATACAATAACAAATAGCATCCTCACCTCGCACGTCTCCATATACTATAAAGTTAGCATGTAGACCAGCAAGCCAGCTCATGAGATCAAAAATTATCTTTACGATATCATTGAAAAGGAAACTCCATTCATCTCCAGCGAACAGCAAGATCTTTTCCAAACAGACGGTGTATTGAGTGAACGTTTTCTTCATCAAAGCTTGCTGTTTGCATGAAAAAAAATCATCTTGACAAATATATCACAATACTGGAATATGTGAACACTTCATACAATTTGTTATAGAATATAGACAACAACCAAAAGTGAAATGCCTTATGAAGACTACAGGTTCTTTACTGGTCTACCCTATCGACTTGCCAAGGGTAATTATTATGCTCATTTGCTTTCAAATGTCTATATACATACTCCTTATCAATCATTGCAATTGTTCCTAATGATGCATATTACTTTTGGAGAAAACACCAGGAATAATTCTTTGGATGTCACAATAATGAGACGTTGATTGAGGATGTTCCAGAAAAGCTGACAAATGTGACCTTTAGAGTCAAGTAATTTCTTTTTGAAGTACTGCATTCCAACGCAAGTTCATACCGAAAATGGTTCAAAAGATCCATGACATTTGATCCGTGGCCTGCAGATACCCATATCTACTCATTTAATGTCCTTGTACAGGCTGACACCACATTTGAAGCTAAAGCCAACATGGTTCTTAATGTCTCAAGAAAATTTTCATATATAGCCAACAAGATCATACCTCTTTGGGACTGTAATCTGTCCTTGTCTTTGTGATTCCTACAGCCTTTGCATGTCTTTCTCCATCCTGAAAGTCGTTTCTCTCAAGGTCATATTTAGGCTGTACTTCCTAAAACATCAAAGTTTTAAAAAGTAATATGCACATACATGCAATATAAGCATCATGATGGTTACGCAAACAAATAATTGACTTTCACTATTAAAAGATGCCCACTTCTCATTTAGTGTGAGACCAAAAATACAAAATTACTCAATTTTTAAATGTATATGTGACTTAATGTACAACTTAACCCTATCTTAACTGGGCTATTTCAGACCAGGTTTTTACTGGGGGGGGGGGGGGGTCAATTTGACCCCCGCCCCCCCCCCCCCCTAAGTTCTCGGCCGTTTCACCGCCGATCGCCGCGAAAATTTGCATGCATGTCAAGTGAAGTGTAAAGAATACTATGGTAATTTCAAATTTTTGAAAAATTCACTCATTTGCATATTTATGCTAATTTATGCAAATAAGGTCATAAAATTCACATTTCTGCCCATAAATCATAGATTATTCATATTTAAGTATTCTTTTTCACTACATATATTTATTAGACCATTTGGAATAATAATACAACACAAAAAATTGGAAGAGCCAGGTTATTCCTTATGTTATCTCTTGTTTTGATAATTTCTTATGTATTTCATTGTTTTTTAACTTTTGTATTTTATTGTTTTTGTTTTTTTATTTCATTTATAACTACAATTCAACTATTTTGACCCCAAAACAAACATCTAAACTTTAAACAAGACTCAATAACCAATGTTTTATCTATTTTTAGGAAAAATGACTTTACATATGTTTTGTACACAAATCATGAAAATGAGCGATTTTCGGGCTGACATGCAAAGACAAAAGGTCACGTGACCTTGTAACCGTAGGTCCGATTTTCGAAAAAATTGTTTTAAAAGATGCGTAAGACTCGAAAGTAAAAAGTCGTGAAAGGAAAATTTTATATCTGCCGCGGTTTCGGAGTAGTCGCGAAATTTCTACAGGGGGGGGGGGTCAAATTGACCCCCCCAGTTAACATAGGGTTATCTGTTAAGTTTGTAGATTATTGAACCAAAACATATTTCTATCTACATGTAGGTTAGATTATTGTAATACATGAAGTTTGTATGTTTTGTCTACAAAAGATAAAGGAAACTTGAAACTGTCCAGAATCGAACCGTTAGATTAATCTTTGGCCTTGGATTTCGGACTCACACATGCACTTTTCCGTTGATTAAGCTAGGAACTCAACTGTTTACCTATACAACGCATTCTGTTTTAAGGTCTGCTTGTTTGTCTTTAAAATTCTTAATCATAGGGCACCTCAATGACAACCTCCAAATATAAACACCAGCTTGTAACCTTCCCTCAACAACTGACAAATATAAACTAACTATTCCCAAATCCAGGCTCTTACACATGTATTTACCAAAAAAACATTTTACAGTGTAGTCGCTACTAGGAAAACATGGGACAACATCCCATTTCTATCAGAAAATTAACCTGTCTTGCCTCTTTCAAAAGATTCCTTAAAACATACTCCTTCCCCCAGTAACTTTACTTAATGATTTACCTATTTTCATAATTGTATGTATTTCATGTTTCTTCCTCACTTTCCGTAGTTTTGTATCAAAGCACTATGGTAAATTTTGTTTTTAGCACTCCTAAATGATCAATATTGTTATTAATATACGATTTTAACTCATAATTTATTGTCTAACAATGTTTAAAAATGTGTTATTTGTGACTAGGTAGAGATGAATTTTAAAAAGAATGATAAAGACTGACCTCCAGCGAGCTTTGATTATTGACATCATTAGGCTCATCAAGTTCATCTTGAAGCACCTTATCCGTCTGCACACTATCCACCGAAAGCCATGCTTGATAGTGATGTTCATTTCTGAGTCCTACTCCTAGGGTCATCCGACTCATTCCCAAGTTCATAGCTCTGCCCTGTGGGTCACTAACGGCCAGGAGATGATCATCAACCTGCCCATCAAAACCATTCTGATTATAAAAAAGTGAGAGATATATGATACAAATTTCATAATTATTGTAAATTAAGCAGAAACTTTTGCATTCATTAGACGTACCATGCAAGAGGTGACCATGACAAATGATTAGTACCCAGTTCTACATCACTTTTCTCTTACTTCAGCTTCAATTCAATTCATTCATTCATTCAAATTAACATTTATGTTCTTCCGTTCAATTTGACATTTGTTCAAACAATTCAATTTAAAGGTAGGAAGTAGTATTAGGAACATTTAAAAACTTGTATTACAAGGAAGAAGGCGCGAAACCCAGTAAGCATACTGTAGCATGGGTACGCCCAAATTCACAAATGCATAATAAAATTAATGAAGAATTCAAAAGGAATATGCCTATTCCTTATTTTTGTATGTACATGTATATGTAGCTGTATATGTAGCTGCTGTAGTATAGGATATATATGTGTCATTTCAATGTTTTTCCTCACCTCAACAAAATTGTAGCCTTTTTCTCTAAGAAGAGGCTGATACCTCTTCATCTCCTTGAGGTTTATTAGAGAAACATCTGAATCTATTTCTCGCTCAGACATCTTGGAGTCCTCCAGATTTTTTAGGGAAACATCTGAATCTGTGTCTTGCACAGACGTGCTCAGATTGTCAGCCATGTCATACATGTACTACATGTAGTTGGAAACTAACATGTACAGTACATGTACCTGTGAAGAAGAAAAAAAGGTTAAAACTATTTAGAAATGCTACATGTATTAGCTTCAAAGATTATCATCATTATCACCATCATTATTTTCATCATCATCATAATATAATCATCATAACAATAACAATTATAATAATAACAATACTTATAATGCTAAATATATTACTCATTGCAGATATAGTATCGAAAAATAATACGCTAGTGATATTCGTAACATTTTTGACTTGATCTCCTCAACAGTTACAGTGCCCATACCTCTAGCCCCCGCTAAACAATTTTTACTGGCCAATGTGCAGTTTTTGTCTTCATTTGACACTTAACATGGATTTTGAAGTCAATACGACTTAATAGATTTCCCTTTGTCTTTCCGATGCTGGTAGTCGGCTAGAAGATATTTTAACAAGCAAAGAATCGACCTGATCGAATCAGAGTAAAAATAATTTGTTCATGAATTCATAATTTACACAATAAAAACTGCAAACAGGCCAATCTGCATCCTTCTACACGTACACCCATTGCGTGCACTACAAGTCAATGAACATATAGCATTACACTCAACATCACAAATAAAACTGTTTCCTGGTGTCTCATACCAGCTTACTTCCTCTAATAAATATCATTTTACATGAAATGAGCAGAGGCGGCGCTCCCTCCCCCTCCCCACACTTTTTGAAGTACCACCAAAAGTGCCCCTTGTGACAATTGAGTGCCTCTTTTCTTTTAAATAAGTACCCCTTTCCCTTCTAATAAGTGTCCCTTTTCACCTCTGATAAGTGCCCCTTCTATTTTGACAAGTGCACCTTTTCCTTTAAATAAGTACACCATCCCCTCCTAATAAGTGCCCCTTTTCACATCTGATAAGTGCCCCTTTTATTTTGACATGTTCTTTTTCTCCCAGTGATAAATAAAGAGAGCCCCTTCCCCCTCCCATCAATGCCCCCTTTTCCTCTGATAAATGCCTCTATCAAAATCTGATAGGTGCCCCTTTTCCTTTGAAGTGTCCCCTTTTCAATCTCATTAAAAGTGCCCTCTTTCATCTCAAGTGCCCATTCTCAGGTACAATAAGTGCCTCTTTCATTTTGAATTGTGCCTCTTTTCTTTTCTAATAAGTGCAATTTTTTCTTCAGATAATCGCACCTTTTCGTTTTTATAAAAGGCCCTTTCCTCTGTCATAAATGCCCCCTTTTCACCTCTGATAAATGCCCCTTTTAAAATGAATAGGTGTTTCATTTGCATTCTCATAAGAGCCTCTTTTAATCTCTAGTGAGTGCCTCTTTTCAGGTCCGAGCAGTACCCCTTTTTCATGATAGCCCTTTTTACTTTGACAACTGCCGTTTTTTGTTTCTAATAGGTGCACTTTCCTTCTAATAAGTGCCCCTGTCCCTCTTCAATATTAAACAGCTCATTCCCTTTCTCATAATTGCCTCTTTTTACATCAAATAATTGCCCTTTTTGTACTTTGACATATATTATATACGTCCCTTATCCTTTCTAATTAGTATACATTATGTCCTTCTTCTAAGTGCCCCTTTTCCTTGTTTATAAAAGCCCCTTCCCCTTTTCACCTCTGATAAATGCCCCTATTAAGATCTGATAGGTGCCCCTTTCCTTCAACAAATTCATCTTCTTCATTTTTTACATGACCTACAGTACATGTACAGTGTATACCCAGACGCTGTGAACCGAATTCACAACGGAGGTCTGAGGACAGACCCGGTTTGATCAGACTAAGGTTTATACAGACCTTGGTCTGAGCTCAAACCTGGTTTATTTTCAAACCCATTCCACAAAGGAAGGTTTGTATAAACTTTGGTCTGTAATTCCCAAAACTCGGACCAAGGTTTGTAAAACTAGTCTCAGCCATAGGGTTTCTAACATAATTTTTATGGGCTAGGGTTTAAATGTTAAGAATTGACAAAACTGTTAAACTAAGCATTGTTAGTACGATCCGGACATCTTAATGAGCAATCTTGAAAAGATGATGGTTAGAACATCTCTGAAATAAACTTTTGAATTGCATTTTCATGAATTAATCGAACCAAACTGGCGCGCCGATGCAGAAAGTGCCCCACGTACTCACATTTGTGTGGTGCTGGTGAAGCACTCAATCTGACCCAGAACAAATTGACATCGGCACCTGAAAACCTTTGTTAGATTAATACATCTAAGGTTGTCAAGGGCTCTTTTAAATTAACTGTAAGAGCCTTATTGTTTTGGGGGCTACAAATTCTTATCAATAAAATCACCTAACAATAATAATAATAATAATAATAATAAATGATTTAATATGAATTAAGTTTTTATTGTGATTAATATATTAATTCATTTGATTGCAATTGTTAATTACTATAGATCTATATAGTTATTTTGTTAGAATTAATGGTCAATCAATTATTATTTTAACTAGTTCCCCGTTTGTTTCCCCAACTGGCTATTTTTTCACATCAAAATTGTAACTGGTAAATGATTTGTTTCCATATAATATTAATTTTTAAAAAATTCCTCTATGCTGGCCATCTTTTCTTTCTCTCTCCGTCTCTTTCTCTGTCCCCGTCCCTCCTCTCTCTTTCTACCCATTTTTGTTCTCTCTCCCTCCCTTTCTCTCTCTATTAATTCTTTTTCTTTCTCCCCTCTCTCTCTATTCATCTTTCTCTCTCTCCCTCCCTGTCTCTTTCCCCGTCCCTCCTCTCTCTTTCTACCCATTTTTGTTCTCTCTCTATTAATTCTTTTTCTTTCTCCCCTCTCTCTCTCTCTTTCTCTCTCTATTAATTTTTTCTTTGTCCCCTCTCTCTCTCTATTCAACTTTCTCTCTCTCTCTTCTTCTTCTTTTTTGCAATGAAACACATAATGCAAAACCATGCAAACTGCAAACACACACATCTGCACCCCCCCCCCCCCAAAAAAAAGGGAGAAAGAGAGAGAGAGAGATAATCTGACACATATCTATTTCAGTTATCTTTGTAAATATATGAAAGCAAGAATATTGTATTTGTATTTTCATGTTTTACATAAATAATTGAGCATACAACACAATAGTAATCTACCGTTTGTTCAAACAATGCAGTTCACATTTGTAAATTTTGTAGCATGCTTATATGAAATATAGCCCACTAGAGGTTAAGAGAGGCTCTGGAAGGCCAATTAAAAGTCTCACTGTAGCGTTATTACTTATTAGCAGAAAGAAAATCAGAAATACAACAAAATGGGTGACAAAATTCAAATTTGCACATAAAAGTTCTTTAATTCTGACTTTGCTTAGTACAGTAAATAATATTTGTTGGAATACTCTCCCCTAGCTGACAACCAAATAATTTATATTGACCCACCCCTCAACTCAGCAGTGTATACAATGCTTATTATAGTTAAATCGGGTGCATTTAATCTACAGAGAACACTTAATTACAAATACCGTCAGAGTGACAACAAATACTTATCAACTAAACATAACATCAAAAATATTCATAAATAATCAACAGTTCAACACCCAGGTTCTTGATGTAATGCTGCATAACTACAAAGTATTGTGGGAACACCAGGGAGCAGGGAGAAATACATTTCGAGGTAATTCCAGTTGCAATTGAGTTAAATCTGTATTTTATAACTTATTACTGTATACATTGAAATTTTTTGTGGAATCCTTCATTAAATAATGTATAGCTCACTAAATAGATAGATAGTGGTAGTTATTTTACTTGACAGCTAAGAAAGCAATAAATGCTTGTTAGTAAGCTCCAGTGTTAGCTGTTTTAGGCTATACTTGGCCAAACCAATGCTATATTTGAACAACATGAATTTCCCCAATATGGGTAACAGGAAAGCATAAAAATAATTAAGAAGTGTCGACCTTCTCTCTTAGATTGATGAGGCATGGAACGTCCTCATCCTTGCATTTAATAAATATGTGCTCAATCACACATCTCCCTTTTTTGTGTGTGAAGTGTTAAAGCCCCACTGTACTACTTGTAGCTACTTACTCCCTCTATATAGAAAACTTCCCCAATCTGTGCCTGTTAATCCCCCATGATCCTCTTTTTCTTATGTTAATTGAGAACTGAATTGATGAGATAGCCTCCCGTCAGTGACCTCGCTGGGTTGTCTAATCCTCTTTGGCTGAACTAGTACAGATGGCCTTTAAAGCACATCTGTGGTCGACCCTCTGAATGAAGAAATGGCTTCTGATGAGGCAGAGAAGGCATGGATACCTGCAAAATCGAATGGACAAAATAAACAATATCATAAACAATATTCTTAATTTCAACTTGTTCATTTTTTTTCTTGGAGGGGGGTGGGGGGGGGTGGGGGGGGGTAATACTATAGAAAAGGATACAATGTATTGTACACATAATCAGGAATAATTCAATCCTGTGTCACTAATACAAATATTATGAGGTTCCTCTTGACAACAAACTAATCAAGTTGCATCCAGATATCAAAAACATTAATTATGATTTGTGAACTGAAATGTAAAAGCACATGAGCTCGTTTGAATTAATTACTTAATGCTAGTTGTTACTATATTACCAAATGAACATTCCTAACATGTCACATGTTGGCCAAATACAAAAAAGGAAACAAGATTGATTAAGAAAAAGAATAAACAAATGTTTTTATATAAAGAAAAAATCTACCTACCCTATAGTCTATCTCCAAGAATCAACTGTTATTCATATGCCCTAGCATCAAGCTGTCAATTCAGTGCACACTCAGAAAAGATCCTGGCATCGTGGCTGCTACCAGTCCAGGCCACCTTGCAACGATACTAGTTATTTTCCCAGCATAATCACAGACAACCTGTCAATATGAAATAACATGTTGGCATTCATTAGTTATTGAAACTCACTCATTTCACACTTCAGATAGGCCGTGAAATGTATAAATTTCACTTGTTATTTATGGTAATTAATGCAAATGCAGTTGAATATGTGATAATTGCTTTTCAATATCTATTTATACAACACAAATTGGAAGAAAATGCTAATTACCCTATATTTATTGACTGAATGATGAAGTATTTCTTCATTTTTAACTCATGTTTTCAAAATTATCTTGTAACAATGTAAACAAAAATAATCTCACTTTTAACAAAACATTTCGAGCCTAAAACAACAAATGCTTTGTGTGTGGGGGGGGAGGGGGTACCCACTCTCTCATCTTTTTATAGAATATGAAAATATATAGTGGTAATTGCCATTGATCAATTTACATGCTTCTCTTTGTTGTTTTTTCTTTCATTGATCAATGGCAAAAACAGTGGCCCAATTGCCATGGCCATCAAAAAAATATCAGAAATCTAGAGGTCATATCTGCATTGCCAATAGAAGGATGGAACAAGTTTTGATTTGTCAAATTTCCCTTTCGTTAAAAAGATATTAACGAGTGTTAGGATTTTTAAGTTTAACTGTCCATTGGATATTCTTAACTGTGTACAAAGGCAGTGAAATGAGTACCTGTACGCGAATATTACTTTAATATCCATTTGGCCACTAGAAATCTTGCATTGGTCACCAATGAAATAGCATGGATGTACAACACACAAGACTGGAGAGTGTATATATCTAATGTGAAAATTTTGCAAGGTACAAAAAAAAGGTCTAAAGGGAAAGCCGTGCTGGATCCATTCATGATGTATTCATTTATTCTCACCTGAACATCGATGGAGTACCTGTTCTTCCTATTGAAGTAGTACCTGGCTCTTGCCCCACCAGGGCTCCTGATGTAAACATGTGTCCCATCAACAGCAACTCCTGGAAATCTGCAGTACTGGAAAAACTGCTTCTGAATAGTATCCACTTTTTGCCTTGTTGTAACTTGTAGGAAACTTCATGACTTGTCCCTTTCTTCTGACAACAGCTTCGGAAACATCCCTCACTACTCTCCATTCGGCAAACAGATGAATGTGACACTGCACAGAATTACCTTTTAAAAAAAAATTAAAAAACAAGCATTCAAACAAATCATTTTTTTGCTGGTTTATGCTATTATATTTTTGCATCCCCAACTGTCACTGTCACAAGTTTAAAAACAAAAATTATCCTGATTTCTAGATGTGGTGTGAATCAATTTAACATAAAAGACAAAATTGTCTATGCCTTTTCTAATCTCCTTCACGGCTTCACCTTTTGTGAAATTTAAGCAACAAATCACAAACTTTTATAAATGTAATGCTTCCTGGGAGAAATTTCAATTATTAAATATATTTGTGGCTTCCACCCAGTAAATAAGATCGATTGATCGATCTGTATCAATAAGGTCGATTGATCAACCTGTATTGAAAAAACACAAGTCAGAAAAAATCTTGGAACCAGCGGGATTTGAACCTGCCATCTACTGCTTGCCGGGCAGCGACTCTACCACCAGGCCATCACTGGTCCATGGCACAGTCACGATGAACTGGAAACAAATACCTAAGCTCTCCTGATTAAATCACAAATCACAAACTTGTTTCCAACACATAATCTGAATAATTTCCTCATGTATTACAGCCAAATAACAGTATTGGGAAATGCCCCACACACAAATTATGAAAATTAATGCTTTCATCACCTACCATGTAAAAGAATAAATATCATAACTAATCTTTCAATGTATGGAATATGACAGAAAATGCTTAGAAATTGAATAAATCACATGTGCATGGCTTTAGGGGCTTGCACGGTCGTAGGCAGACCAGCGGAGCGGGGCAAACGAACAGTGAATTTAGGCGGTCAACATGAATTGAAATATTTCTGGATTTTAATAACGACACTAGGGTTGGATTTTACAACAGAAGCCCTTTTTTATAGCTATGTTAACAATATTCATCAAGTAGTTTGGCCATGTTTTCGCCAACTTTCCCAATACAGAATTTGAATTCAAAGTACCCCAATCTAAAACAAAAGGCTCATCATCCAGCGGGTTTTCCCAATCTCAGAGGCCTCTGCCCGGTTGTGCTGCTATATATTGCTCCAGCTCCTCCTCCAGGTACACCAGCTCATTATGCTGAATCAGCTGCATTTCTACCATCTTTACTGGAGTGAAGATAAAATGAAACAAATGTTTAAACAATTATTTTAAAATAAAGAAATGTTGTGCTTGTGACTTTGTGGGTGATCCTGGCTCTGGGGACTAAACCAGTTATTTAAGACAATTAGAACCAGATCTAAATTTAATAAAAGCTTTGCTTGTCATGACTCATATTCATAAACAGAAATAACCGTCTGATATGGGTCATTTCTTTAATAAAAATAATAAAACTGACATTTGTTGACATTCTAATCGGAGCCAGACGTAGTCTCAGTGAACAACCGGCAATATAGAGAGACTGAAGCTTTTGGTCTATGCTTGTCAGTGTGATTCATTTTGGCGAACATTGGCATTGCTGATGCCACTTCAATTTCTATTTATTTAGGTACCAGTGTCCAAGTCAAGTGATGGACATCATTGCCAGGCCTAGGCTAGAGCCTGGTATTATTATCATTATCATGAATTTGTAATAACTAGTGTAGGTCTAGGCCTAGTCTAATTGGCATGTGTCATGACATTGCTGACAACAAGACAAAATTAAACATGACAGTCATACTCAGATATCTACTGTAGGCCCGGCCCGGCTAGGCCCAACTCCAGCCCAGGGTCAGAGGGTGCGAGCTCCGCCGCCGCCTTGGGCCTTGGACTCGAGCTCCCTCAGACTCAGTCCCTGAACTCTGGAATTGAGAGGCCGTCGGATATGAAAACACCGAACATTTCATGGAAAATGGAAAGTTATAAAGCATATCAAATAGTGAAATGCCAATAACGTGAAGAGTATGAATTCGACTACATGTACAGGTTTTATACTTACGATTTTAAGGAAAGAATCGAGAGATTGAGAGATTTCAATTGCACTAAAATCGGGCTGACCAGATACTATCGCAGATTGTTTTGGCGGTGAATTATTTGGATAAAATCAATCGAGCATAAATTATCTCCATCCAGTGCTGCATCCTGATTGGTTGATAGCTCTCAAACCAGGTTTGAGAAATTACAAACCTCCTATCTGAGCAGTCTGTAAATTTTGGGTCTGATGACGTACATAAACCTGGTCTGAGGACAAACCTTGCTTTGTGAAATGTAATTTCAGACCAAGGTCTGAACTCAAACCTGAAACGCGTCATATGACACACATAAATCTTGGTCTGAGGACAAACCGGCTTTGTGAAATGCATTTCAGACCAAGGTCTGAACTCAAACCTGAAACGCGTCATATGACGCACATAAACCTTGGTCTGAGCTCAAACCTTGCTTTGTGAATTCGGGCCAGTGTGACTGGACAGGTTTTACATCTGGACATTTGATTTAAAACAGCAATTTGAAGAAGTTTCAGACCAAGGTCTGAACTCAAACCTGAAACGCGTCATATGACGCACATAAACCTTGGTCTGAGGACAAACCGGCTTTGTGAAATGCATTTCAGACCAAGGTCTGAACTCAAACCTGAAACGCGTCATATGACGCACATAAACCTTGGTCTGAGCTCAAACCTTGCTTTGTGAATTGGGGCCAGTGTGTCTGGACAGGTTTTACATCTGGACATTTGATTTAAAACAGCAATTTGAAGAAGTTTGCAAGCAATATATCATAAATCTTTAAAGAATTATGTTTGACAATATTATAAAGGACAAACATTCATGATGGTATTGCTATTTGATCACCATTTTTCAGTAAAACTGAAGGCGGAATAGAAGGCTTTTTGTTTGTTAAGTGTCTGCCCCCCCCCCCCCTCCTGTCAGCCTGGGCCCCCCTCATGTTTGTATTGTTTGATGTTGCATTGCTCCCATGGCTCTCGAGATATAGCAATAACATGGCAAAAAAACACTGAATTTCAAAGAAAAATTGAGTACAATTTATATGTATCACCATAAGAAGAAAAACTGATTACATTCTGGGGAAGGTCAAAGGTTAAAAGTGATACATATAAATTGTATGTAAATTAGATCTTTT